>JAQIWX010000852.1:0-13118 GCA_034696785.1 Lepidocyrtus cyaneus | reverse complement strand
TTACTTTCTCATAAAGACTAGTGTACTCAGAAAGTTTCAAAAGAATCGGAAGAAATTCACTACCAGGCTCTCCTTGTTAGTTAGCTTGCAACGCACCCGTTGAACCCCGTGCGTAAACACGTAGGTATGTATATACGAGTACATATTATTTACGCGCATGAGAAATTGAACCCGAATAAAACACCAACCTGCATATTGGGAGAGGAGTGACCCACTCGCCGAGTCGAGCGTGTTGGTTCGGAGGTCATCCAGGGTATTAAAGCCAAGCCAGAAATTGGGATCACCATGTGAAAATCTCTTGGCTAGAGCTGTAGTCCAATTGTGACTCGACCAAGAGTCTACTTCTACTAATTCACTACCATACCTGTAAACAATCACAAGGGAAACAAATTATGAATAAGACATTATCTTCGAAAGTAAAAATAAATGAAAATATGAAAATCATCATGCCAGGCAAGCAAAGCAAAAGCGCATTGTTCTACAAAGAACAACAACAACAACAAAAATCAAGGCAATCTCCCAATTTTCCTTTCCCTAATACGATCACGTCCGTCCATCCGCTGCGCTTCAAATATCTATCATCCTTCTGTCTCATCAATTAACTAATTACGACAAGCTCATGACAGCCTCTAATCACTTTGCTACAGAAAAAAGAGAAACACTTTTGCTCCATTGTAAAAAGGAATGAGTGAGTGACTATGAAAAATTTTCATCATTCTTCAAAAAAATTCATCATGCTTGATTCAAGTGAACAAGGAAGTGAAAGCTCCTGAAGTGAAGGAGGTGACGAGGAAAGGATGACGAACATGAGAATGATGATGTTAACCGTCAACCGTCAGCGTTTATAAGACGGACGTGCATATCCAATCGGACGTAATGATTTTGGTGTTTAAAAACAAAATAGGTAATTCATTTTACTTCGATTTAGGAAATGGGGAAGCAAAAACATCTTAATAAAGGTCAGTTTATAAGAGCCAAGAGGATTCAAAAAAATTTGCTGAGGGATGATAATATGTATGTATATATGGTTTTTTAGGTACGTATCATATTATTGCTTCCTAGCGGGCTTAGATTTTTAAGTAAGTATTCTTAGAAGTAAAAGCACCTTTAGTTTAGGATGAGGTAGTTAACACCTGGTTAATTACATTAAATTATTAAGCATGTCAATAAAACTTTTTTTTTCAAAATCAAAGGAAAATGGGAAACCAGATTCCTTTGGCAAAAAAAGGCTAAAAAATTAAGAGAGAAATTCTGAGCATAAACGATGATCCTTCCTGTTTGAAGCCTTGTTGGCTTCAAAACAACTGCCACTGCAGCCAATTATTCTCACATGAAAGATTTATATTAATCTAGTAAACTAACTCACGATTTCCTGTTGTGGTGAAATCATGCCGAAAAATGTTGTAAATTCTTGGAAGGACAAAAGAGCTTTTTAGAGATTCTGAATAATCATAACTTTGACTTTGAAAAACAAGCAATGCGCACAATATCATAATCGAAACGCATATCATATGCGGTACGCAGCATGTAGAAAGGGACTCTTTTCCTTTGATATTATAATTCGCAAAACAATATCTGCTACTTGCATATGGTTTTGCCAGTTATTATTTGTTAAAAATATTTTTTTAGCAATTATTAATTCTCTTTAAGCCTGTGCGCTATAAAACGATGAATGGTTTCATTGCAAATTTTTATTTTGTTGAGATATGCAAATTCATACGAAAAACGAAATGACGTGGGGAAAGAATGCGTATTGTCTATCTGGCATTGTCCATTTTTTTTATCGCGGCTCATCATTAAACAAAATCTCTTCATTTATCGTTTTCTTTGCAGTTGAAAATAGTCTTAGGATTTCTATTCTCTTTCAACAAGCTACGTCCTCTTCTGTAGAATTCTATATTATAACTGATTCTTAGGATAATTTATTGACACTAAAAACAAAATTAAACACAACATATTCCTTTCCTTGCCGTTTTTATCTTTGGTCGCTATCATCTTTTCCTTTCACCTAATTATTCACGCTAGAAGTCCGTTTTATTGCTGGGCTTCCATTTTTTTTAAAGTACGCAATTTTTCCCGACTTCTTCACTGATTAGTTTTGCCCGAAAGTGTGCAGTTCATAAATTATAACTAGACTACCAAAGCCGCAACCAAAATAATAAGTCCATTTTTTTACTTCTACTATTTCCCGAAAGTAAGCTTTTGCCCATACAAAGAAATTCTAAGTAGTATTTAAAAAACAGGACTAGAATCTTTTTGTTGCAAAAACATATTTGTACTCAAAAACGACACTGATCTTCATCCCATATTACTACAAGCCAACGGTAATAAGCGTAATCCGGCTCTCGCCATTTTTCATTTTCATTAAGCCATCAAAAACCAAGCTGCTAGCCACCAAAAAGGCGACTTCTCGAAAAACCAATTTTTACTCAGGTTGCAAACTCGCCACTGATACTCTATCAGTTGAAAAGTCTCTGTTTCGTAAACAAAAAGGAACATTCTCTTTTTCCTTTTTCAGTTACTGAAATCTGAAATGTCGTTTCCACAAAAAAAAACTACCCAAGCACTACTTCAACATGCCCATCTGGTTGATACCAATTTGACTAGTGCACGCAATACAATACCCAAGAAAAAAAATTAGGTCAGTAGAATATGAATGGCATCTCTCTCCTTAAAATGTGGCCAAAACTATGGGATTTCTTTTTCGCGCACAGATTATTTTTATTTGCCTTATTTATTAGCAGAAAAAAGTACATGAGTGCCAAGAAAGATATAATTCAGAACAAATTAGGTGTTTTTTTATATTGACGATTCCCAATTACACTAAAGTACTTAAAATTGACGATAGCAATGGAATCTTCATTTTGGGCTGATGCCCATTTTTCAATGTCATTTAAAATATAGGAATAAAAATACATGAAAAAAAATTGTTGGAGGAGGCTGATGAACTATTCAATAATTGAGGGTAATATCTGTAAAGCTATTTTCATTATTCAATCAAGCTTTCTACCCGTTTGTGTGGTACCGCTGTAGTAACCAATTTTTGCTTTAAAAAAATTACAAAACTCACAACTTGTCGGTTTATGTATCTATTCCTTTATGGGCATAGTTTTTCATTCACATACTTAAGTAGATAAGTCTCATTCAATCTTCCATTCCTCGATTTTATTAGAACGACAACACAACAAAAGCTGCCCTATTGCAAATAAAGTTGATTTCGGGGCATCTCGAAAAACGTACAGTCAAAACAAGTCCATTAAAAACTAAAATGAAACGATCCAACAGCCATCAATGGTAAGATAATGAGGGGAGAAAATAGTAAACGGTTTTTATGATGAGGACGAGAGTGGGGATCTGAAATTGTATAATAGGTACATTCCATTTCATTGACAGACTGGCCTACAATGCAATGATAAGTATTTTCATGCTTTAAAATTCTGTGCAGGCCAGACCACAGCGGGTTTAATGATAATTTGAGCCGATTGATCAACGTCCCCGTAATAAAACGTGAAGTAGCCTAATTCAACAATGAACAACAATGCAATCCCTTAATTATAATGACACTGGTTTATTCACAAATAATCAAATGAAAATATTAAAAGCTATTCAACTGCTCTGATCTGAATCGAATAATGTCCCTATGCTTGGTTTGAATTTAAGGTCTAGTCGAGCCTATGGGCCCTTCTCCATCTTAAGAAAAATCTACGCGGTTTATTACGCAATAAACGCATGTCACTATTACAATTATTTTTTCCTTGTTTGAAAAATGACCTCGCTTGCGTGCCCCGCATATCTAAATAGGAAAGGAAAGAAAAATATAGCAACAGAGGATTGGTAAATCTAATCTAATATTAATTTCCAATTCGCAGATCACTTTCAATAATAAATTTAGTCTTAACAAATCAATTCCTTTTCTTGACATTTGCGCATGTCTTCTACAGAGTATTTGCATAAACCACAGGAATCTTAGAGGAGATAAATATCTTCAATATTATTATGCATTTCTTCTCTATTCCTCCCTCAACCTTTTGAGCTCTCTTGTAATCAAAAACAAATCAGATGAACGATAAAAGAGCAAATCAATGGATTGGTCGTCGGGATTGAAAAATAGAAAATGAAACTGTTCTTATAATTCAAAAAACAAAAGCGTTATATACCATTTGTTAAAAGTTTTCTTTTGTATTTGCATCCGATATAAGAATACGCTACGCTTCATTTGATGTTCTGATACGCTCACTGATTGCGAGTTAAATGAAGCTTGGATTTGTGGATAATGTCTCGCGAGTTGGATTACATAATAAAAAAAGTTGTAAGGCTACGAGAGCACCGTGACACCCCTATCTAGGTTGTTGTTTGTGGTGGTGGCGAGAACACGAACGCCGGCTTTATCATAATGAAAATATGTCTTATTGATAGATCGCGTTCCCACTCGAAGGCAAATCCAACTGAACAGGACATATTTCAATTGGACAATCATAAACTCAATTTATTATTGAGCTCAGGTCTCAGGTGAGAAGTGTGCAGTACTTGAATTGTGGCTTGAATAAAAAAAAAACTTGAAAATTGAGTGGAGTCCTTCAGCAAATAAAAAATGGTATCTGAAGGATAGAGGATTAGACATGTCGTTTTTATAGGTGACAAATAAACTAAATTATAGCATGAGGATAGTGGTGGACAATTGAATGTTAAGAAAAGGGTGAAGCATATAAATTCAAAGTGATGATGATGATGATGTAACGGTGTGAAAAGCTAGTTAATCAGAATCAGTGGTTTGTAAGTACAAAAATTGAGTTTCACTTTAGTCTGCTGTTGATAGCAAGCCTGATTTAATGTCCTTTTTCCAAAGTCTCTTGATTCAAGATCTGATTATATGACAGAGGATAAATAGAAGTGAAAAGGTTGCTATTATTGTAAAGTTAACACACGCGTGGGTGGTTGATAGATAGGGCTACGAACTGATTAGCTTTTTTACAGCCCATAAAATTACATAAATCTTAAATTGTCATCACTTTATAAAAAGGTTTTTTACGATCGTATCTTACTTAATCTAATTAATGTTTTACAAGATATGATTGCTTTTATGTTGGTACTTCTATTAATTTGTCAACTGATGAGAGGGACTTCAGAATGAGATGAGTTATGTCATTGACTGAAGTACTCCAAAATAATTGTATCGTGTATTGTTGGAACATTTTAAATTGTAACAGGGGTGGTGTGACCGTAGAATTGAACAAGGGGTTTTACTAGATGAACATCTTTGTATTATGCAAGAATGGGCTGAAGTTTTATTTTTTTAAGGCCGACTATGAATAGATCAGAAATGTTCCTGAAGTTGGCTCTTTAATTATGTGTATCTAATTGAGAGCAATTTATGTGTGAGTGAAATTAAACATTCAAATGGAGTATCAAAGAATTACATACACACAAAGCCTTAAAAAACAGGTCATGTTGAGGTTGAGAATGGGTTCAATTTGAATTTCTTCTTTTGTTGTTCCTTGCCCTATTAGCACAAGCACACAGCTTTCCATTCCATTTTTGATGAAAGGTTACCTCAAAGGTTATCTCGGGTATGGCCATTACTCACTCACTCTCCATTTACAACCTGCCGTCACTCCCTTCATAACAATCCCGAAGTGACATAATAAATAAGATTTCCGTCATAAACACACTTTTGTGGTTTTATTATACCATTTTCCATCCCAATTATTTGCACCAGTTACTTCATTTTACCGAAGATCATTCCATATTTCAAATACATGTTTTTTAACTCCTCAACCCAATCGTATTTTTTTGGCAAAAAAAAGTGCAAAAATTATGCACTCCTCTAATAATGCAATGATGAGGTTTGAGACGACTGACTTATATTGGGCACTAACGATATGAATTTTGAAATCAAGAAGAAAATATATATCCATCAATGGCCAAGCTAACGATGAAGATCAACACAGTAGTCTAGTGCCAGTCTTTACAAGCTCCACTTTTCTCTCTCTCTAGTTGTTTAGATTGCCGATTGGATTGAATTGGATGGGGATGGATGCTGTAACCCTTTTCATTATTGCATTTCTGCTGTAATAACAATTTGGCACAGAGAAGTAAATAGGTATTTTTACTGCTTTCAACTCATTCTCATCCACCGAGAGCAAACAGATTTTTTGTTGTTTTTATCTTTCGGTGATTCAAAAGTGATACTTGTTGTTGGTGTTACGAGTGATGATGATGATGATATAACCAATTTTTGCATCTTCATTCTCGTCATCATCATTTGAGCCAACCACAACAAGTGCTACTTTTTTTTCAAGCAATGCCGCACTGCTACCTAATAACATTTGAGACCTACAGAAGTTCATCGGAGAAAAAACTGGTCCTTGCAACAATGAAAAGCACACAAAAACAATTGCGATAACGGGACTCTCATCATCAAAAAGGGCGAAACGACGGATACAAAACAAAACCGAGGTGATGGTTCAGGTTAAAATGAGGGGAAAATAAGTCAGGAGGGGAAGATTTTTTTAATGGCTGATCTGGGTGGAGAGTTAGGTAAAATACAAAATTGCCAATATGTATTGAATTTAAAATGCATAGGTGAAATGCAAAAAAAAAAACAATATTCAAATTAAAACGGCTTGGCTTCTTAAAAATTAAAATCATTTCAATTACCAATTTTTTAAAACTGATTAAAAGAAGAAAAGAAATTTAACTTAATTGGTTGAGTACGATTTATGAATGAGCTCGGCCATCGTCTTAACATCACCACAGACTTGACACTACTTGCGAGAAAATTTGGCGGAGCAGCAACTTTAATATAATTTGATACTCAGGTATTTCATCAGAAATGATGAGTTTCGTGACTTGGATATGTCAAAGTCCAAACGTCACAGAATCTAACACAACCTCAAAATCACGTTTCCAATGAGCAAAAATCCATACGAATGAATTTCATCTACCAATAGTCTAGATATTTTTTATAAATGATTTTTATCTGCCGTGAAAATCTTTATAGCTGACCCATAGCAGGTTCGGTGATCTCATTGGATCTGTCATCGAATTCTTTTGTCTTATCTACACATGCCATTTCTAAAGTTCATTTTAGAATTAAAGGATGTTTGTCCTTTTGTTAATTACATTAAAAAAAATTATTGTTTTTCCGTCATAATGTCAGGAAGGAAGCCAAGCCTGAAAATTTGGATAGTGAATAAGTGCATATTCTATGTATTTATATTTATTTCCGCCAACTGACCAAATAAGCTTCCAACTCAAGAAGCCAATCAAATTCAATCATAAGTCAATCACATTACAACAATCCTTCAAATTAAAGGCCACTGCAAAAAGTGAATGAATCACTCAATTACACTTGATACTCCCTACTTATGACAAGTGGATGATATAAATGTTTACTGTGCAGTCGAAATAGTAGCAAAAATATCACGATTGTTGCAGTCTGCATTATTACCACTGAACAATATATAACAGTTTGCTTATATCCTAACCCAGCCATGCACGCACCAGCCATCTTTAAGCCAGTCACAAAGCTCACATTCACATCATCATCATCAGTTGTAAAAGAAACATGAAGACAAGTACCAGAAAGATAATGTGAGCTGGCCTCGTGAAACACTTTCAAAACAATTCTCATCAGTCTGCATCGGCAAAGTTGGAGTGCAGGGATATAAGACTATGACATGGCACTATCGAAGAACCTGCAGCGATTCAATTCATGTTGACTCTGACTGTGCCTCGCTGGGAAATTTTACCAAAGGCACTCCTATTTTTTCATATTCCTTGGTTTTAACAAAAAATACATACCTACATACATATTCCTTCCTCTTCTTATTCACTCCTCTTCCCCACTAGCCTTTTCATGCCGCATTTTGCATTTGCTCAAACATATCCCAGTTGTGTAGTAAGTGCCATTTTTATTTTTTCCCATCTGCTTTGCCTTTCAAGCGAGTTACTTTTTTATTTAAAACAAAAGCATAAATACGTCATACGTCATGTCGCATAACTGATTGGCTAGGTACTTCACTGCGCTTTATGATGATCATCTCAATCTTTTTTATTGGACTTTACCTATCTACCTATTTTTGAACTGCGCTGCTGTTGTCTTTTGCAATATGCAAAGCAAAAAAACCTCAACAGCATATAGCAATAATCTTCGGTTTTCATCCCTCATTCTTCTCCTCTTCTCTCATTCCACAAGGAGCGAAGAAAGGGAATGAGGAAAAGTCGTGATTATTTTTAGTTTTAAAGGCTATTATTGAGCTGAGCATCACTAACCTAAATAAATATGGTAATTTTTTTGAACCCTGCGAAAAACAAAACGAAATCTTACGTGGTGACTAATAGGAAGTGTGTGGGGCATTGACATGCCATAAAGTGCATATTAATTTGCCGAATTTCTGATGCAAAAAAGGTTATATGGAGCAGGTAGTAATATAGTAGTAAATGCCGGATTTGTTACTAACTACTACTACCTATATGGTAGCAAATAAGGTTTTTATTGGATTTTAGCATCAACGCTATTATCACGAAAACAAATAAAACTTGTTAATAATTTGTCTTCTTCGTCATCTGCCATAAATGGAGTTTTGCAAATGGTGTTTAGGAAGGAATGTGAAATCTCCTTGGCTGGGGAGAGAAGGAAGGAGGGTTCCTCTCCGACTGATTATTATTGCCATGCAGTAAAAAGTCTATTTGTGTGCTCTGCTGAAGTTTTCAATTCAAAATATAACTTTTACTACTAAACTTTTTTTTAATGAAAGAGTGTAAATCTCTTTTCATCTCAGCCAAAAAATATATTCTTTTTAAAGGAAACAATACAGAAAGGGTTGTTAAAAAGATGATGACCATCATCATCATCCCTGTCATCGTATTTAAGAAAGATGATGATTATTATATTTTTAATGCCATCACCCATCGGTTTTACGACTAAATGGCGATGTGGGGAAGTTGGAGGAGGAGAGAGTGAAGGGACTCACGAACAAGATGATTGAGGATAGGATGAATAAGCCCAGCAATGAAACCAGCAGTTTAACAAAAAAAAACTGAAAAACAGGCAGTCTTGTTAAAGTGGCAGGTCCCATTTTATACCCCGTACCATACCATGCTAAACTCTCTCAAGCAGTGTCGTTTTCGGACCTAAAAAATCTCCTCGAGATTGTCATCATATCATTCTCTTCAGTTTGCAGGACAAACACATCACGTTTCCTCCATTTTTAACAAGATGCAATTTTCAGATAAGGGAGATACTCCGCTTTTGCTTGTGTTGTTATTTTTTTTTTTTGTAAATATGATATGATGATAGGTACTGTTTATTTTTACAGCCTTTTTTGCTTATGAGCTGAATGAAATTTGCGTATGAAATTATTTTGAAAGGAAAATGATTTGGGCTTAAAAAACAACGTTTTCTTTTTTAAAAGCTGTTTAATTCCTGTGAAAAAAACATGACAGCCAAAATGGCATCAAGCACACTTTCAATGTCAAAATAGTAAGGCAAATATTATGGTTGAAAGAAAAAATTAATTCGTTCTTTTGGCAATAATCTGAATTGCAATGGGAGACGGTTGCATTCATTTGAATTAAGTGGATACGGCAATAATACAACTGTAAAGTACTTAAAAAGAAGTGCACATTTTGTGAAGAAGACGATGTTTGATGGGGATGCTTGATAATATGATAATCATTCCCAAAACCCCAAAGCAGGATGATCCCGATCATCCTTCTCAATTTCCTTCCCTTTCATTTTCTACAAAATTTAATCTAGATGACAATTTACTTACAAGGTGCATATTATCTTCAAGTTGGGGAAATTATTAGAGCTATTAACGGAACAATGGGTAACTAGCGATTCACTTTTACTAGCTTCTGTAAACTACTTTTGTGGACTATCAGAAGCTCTAGAGGAAGGATGAGACATTTGTAGGATCTGAATTTTTCATATTTCACTTTTTAAACCACTTTAGAAGAGGATGAATGGGAATAAATGATGATAAAGTGCTCTCCATCCTTTTCCTTTTCCACCTAAAAAATTATTACCAGGAATATGTACATTTAAGTAGGTAGGTACATCTATCTTCTCTCATTAAAAAATGAACGTGCTTTGGAGATTTGCTACGATAATAAAGTAAAATTAAGCCTAATATATTTTCCTTCCACCTGCAACTGTCTTGTTTTCTTGATATGATAAAAAATAGAAATAACAAAGATATCAACTGTATGTAATTTACAAAATAAAATTTTGCATGCTTTCCCTCGTTCAATTTTATCCAAATTTTATTCCGTAAGCGGCAGATTGCGCAGCGGTTGCAGTGAGGCTTAATCATCAATCATAAGGGCTTTTGGATTTTTTTATGGGTTAAGAGAAGGATGCTGAGCAGGAGGACAATGTAGCACTTGGAATTTACGATTTGTCATCAAGAGACAAAAGTTAGACAACCAAGTTTTGTCTCGGAGTGAACACATCCTTCTCTAACAAAAAGAGAAAGAAAAGGATTATGAAGAAAGAAATGCAAATGACGAAATCCGATGCTGACGAATCGGATGTGCCCAAACTCTGCAACTGCATCGCATTGATAACAATCTAAAGAAGCCCATGCATGCAGAGAGGAGAGGGCAGATATAGGTTTTTGGTAGGAGGAAAGCAGCAGCAGTTTCTCTTGTAAGCAGGCTAGCAATGACAATCAGTAACGGTTCTTTTTCTCAATTTTAGGCTGTAAACCAAACATAAAGATTTGTTGTGAAGTGAGAAGCGATATACGTGTTTGTGCTGAGACTGATGATGATGATGCTATACTGGTGCTTCAAAACTCAGAATGGACCAAACTTCAACCCGTCCAAGGAACTCCTCCGTGTAGGTAGCAAGAACAGATCCATAAATAAATTAGGCACCACCACCAGCACCGTACGAAAAACAATAGGGTTACATCTAGGCATGCACCATGCAGCAAGCTTCTGCTGGTTTCTTTCATCCTACTTTTAAGATTTTTTTTTGCTGTAAATACAACTGACCTAAGCCACTTATCCGAGCGATGCGATGCAACGGATGAAAATAAATACAAGGCGTAATTTTCTCAGATAGATGTATGTACATTGTTGGTCATTATGGCTATGTGGGCATCAAACATGATACGTAGTTTGTGCCATTTTCTCCTACTTGATATTTTTCGGTGATCTTTTCTTCCTCCTCAGAAATAAGACAATGGAGGTTACGTGTGTCCCATGTGTACATAAATAATTTTAGGCGGAGGCATGACGGTGTTGGCAACACAGTGATAATATGATGAGGGAGCAAATAATATGTGCCCAATTCCATTTCTATTTCATTTGACGGACGACAGAGAAGAAGGTGGGTTGACAAACAGCAGGTGGTAAATGCCATGGTGGTGGCAGCGGTGATTATTGTTCTGCTCTGCCCTTTCGAAACAAAATATTCCACCTTATTTACCTCACCAAATATGTACAATGAGACGGGAAAAGGAGCATGCATTGCGTAGAAATGAGGGGATACCGTTTTATTTGTGTGACTTTCAATTCGATTTGGTTCGGTTGTAGCTATTTTATATTATTGTACCTAAGCATGAACTTAGGAAATGTGCCACCTTCTTTGTTCTTATCTTATCACCAATGTCACCATAAGTAAGGCCCTTCTTCATTCTTTCTCTCCGGTTGGTGCATTGCGCCTGACTGGGATCTACTGCCCTATTTCGAAACGTTTTGTCTCTGATCAGTGAATGAACAGGTGAAAATCCACCTGTCATAAATTGTCTGGCTAAATGATTTAAGCTGATGATGTTTCCATTAAATTGATTTTATTGCACGAATTTTGAGTTAATGTCATCTCATGGACCAAAATCGGAATTCGAGGATGGCCCAAGAATTGTCAAAAGATTTATGACTTCGATATGTCATTTGACTCTGCAATCAAAAAAATATGTCTATCCATCTCCGATTTTTGCCCTCGATAATCCTTATCATATCTGATTTTTCATTTCCTCATTCCATTTTAGTTTCTCAAGCTAATCCTAATAGAAACCATGAACTATGGATCGTCATTCTCGTCATCCCCCTCAAAAAATTAGAGGAACAAACAGAAAAACGGTATTTTCTTCAAACCTTCGTGTAGGCTTCGCATCATCATTAGAACTTATTTTCCATTTGAGAGACAACAATGTTAATTACCATTCTTCTCGGGTAAGCATCTCATCAACATCATTATCGTCATCGCCGCCTTCGAACCATCCATATCAAAAGGAGTGGGATCACATTACGTATAGTCATCATATCATTGTCAAATTCTCAAATTCTATTTTTACCTGTCGATGATGATGACTGTGACGGGGATAATAATTCCCATTGTCATTTATCAGATGCTCATTGTTATGAGTTGTGAATCAGAAAGAGAAACACAGGAAAAAATATTTCCGTGTCGGTCGGTAAAAGCATCATCATCCCCATCCATCCCATCTCTCAACTTCCTTCTCTGTTATCCCAGCCCAATGCGGGAGGTATAATATTTAGCACAGCATTATCATAATAATTATTATTAATAATAGCATTGTTACACGATCCTGGCTACAGAAAAAAGACGCGTCGATTCGAGCCAAGACATTGTCAAGAATATTGTTGACTTGATTTCAAAGCTCAGGTATCATCCCTCTATGCAAATTTTTATATTTTTGCATGACGCTGCATATTGGATCTGATCACCATCATCATCCTTGATCATGATCTTTGCATGAATACTCCAATCCAACCTAGCTGCCTTCCCCGAGATCAAGAAGAAGGAACGAAGAAGCTGGGATAAAAATATGTCGATTGTAATATTTAGCTTCACAACAATCACACCACCATCATCGTCATTCGATAACTTGATAATAGCTCAAGTCCACACAGATTTGAAGAAGAAGTTTGAGAAGAAAAGAAAAACACCGGTTCACGGCCGATTGTTCAGTCATTCCCTTTGCACTCCTTGTCATTAAGTCTTTCGACCGCTACCTTTGGGGAAAAAGAATGCAATTATAATGATATGGCTATGGCTCCAACTCTGACTGCATTATTGCTCAGAGAATCACCATTAGTTTTAAGATAATGGCTTAGGCTTATACACCAAAAAACGAAGATGA
>JAQIWX010000851.1:0-13121 GCA_034696785.1 Lepidocyrtus cyaneus | reverse complement strand
TTTTTTGATGTATTTATGTACTATAATAATCATATTCTTAACTAATATAATGTAAAAGATATTTTTGTGTAAGTAACGAGCTTGTAACAAATGAATGACCGTGTGTATGATGGCAAAATGGTCAATAAAAAACCTACTACTACTACTACATACCGTATATGCAGATTTTCGACACCCCATTAAACTCTCAAAAAATTACGTATAATTTTCAAACTCCCATATACGTTGAGGTAAATACCGATGAAATTCATGAAATTACAATTAGTTTGCAAACCGATACTGGCAATGTCATACGTACTGGTATGAATCCTACGTCAGCAGTTTTGCACTTTAAAACCTAATGAAAAGAACTCCAAAGTGTTTCAAAAAATATTGTATTCTACCCGACATGGATCCACAAACGGGCTCTGGAAGCATAGTTTCAAATGAAGTAGCCTATACCGTTCCTGTTACCTCTATAAGAGGAATCGGGAAAGTGAAAAGACGGCGAAAAAAAATTGTTAAAAAAATGCAACGTGGTGGGAAGAGAAATAAGCATACTTCAAAATTGCAGCGGGGAGGCAAG
The DNA here is from genome assembly GCA_034696785.1 of Lepidocyrtus cyaneus. NCBI lineage: Eukaryota > Metazoa > Arthropoda > Collembola > Entomobryomorpha > Entomobryidae > Lepidocyrtus > Lepidocyrtus cyaneus. Next base: position 12,556 of record JAQIWX010000851.1, on the reverse strand, counting down.
CGCAGAAAAAAAAAGTTTAAGAGTAAAAAACGTACAAAACGATTAAAAAGGCAGGTTGGGGGCAAAAGAAGACGGAAGAAACAGATAAAAGCACAAAAAGGTGGCCGAAGGTGTAAAAACAAACGCATTAGCAAAAAGTAAAGCGGTTAATACAGACGTCTAAAATGGAGTCTAAGCTTTTTGAAAATAGTCAACAATCAATTCGAAATAATTTATTGTTGACCCAGAATGCGGATACTGATATATCTGTAGTTGGCTCTGATTTTGTACCATTATATTCTTTATTTAATGCAAGGGAAGAAACTGTTCCTATCCAGCATGTGTATTATGGATCGTCCGGTCATTTTTTAGATTTTTTAAGTAGTGTTCTCTACGTAAAAAGTTCCGTAGTAAAGCGAGATGGTAGTAAATTGACTAGTACAAATAGAGTAGCACTATCTACTCTATCAGCTCATGGAATTTTTTCAGGGGTACAAACTTTTATTAACGAAAATCTTGTCAGTAATTCCGGTCATAATTACGGATTAAAAGCATATTTTACACGTACGTTTTCCACGTCGTTAGACCAAAGAAATACGATACTATCCACAGAATTCATGTGGCCATCAGGGCCTCCAGATGATTTTTCCGCCAACAATACGGACTGGGTATCAAGGGCGAAATTTACGGCCGATTCAAAAAAAGTAGAATTTTGCCTTAAACTGTGTGAATCGTTATTTGTTCAGCCAAAATATTTTCCTCCAAATACAAGTTTTAAGTTGTTGTTAACACGTAGCCCAGCTGAACTATTCATGGAAAGTCCCGACGCTACTTTTGAATACAAGCTTGTAATTGAAGAATGCATTTACTTTTTGAGGCGGATAACAGTTCATCTTAGTATACTTTCTCAGCACCAGACCTTAGGCGGGAGAAAGTACTACTTTCCCACCAAACGTTATACTATTACCACCTTTAGTATAACTAGAGGTTTATTAAACTATAGCTCTGAGTATGTATCTAATGATGCTCTACCTTTAATTATGCTTGTTGGCATATCTACAAGTAAAGCAATTAATGGCGTTGGGAGCTTATCTTGCTACAATTTTGCTCACCATAATGTTGCACAAATCTCGGCTAGAGTTGAGGATGACGCTTTGCATTGTCAAAGTATTAAAGTGGACTCAAATGATAAATTGCATATGATACCCTATAAGCTCTTAATGGATACAGTAGCGCAGCAAGGAATGCAAGTGTACCTGACCCCAGCAGAGTTTGCTCGCGGCACTTTTATATATGCTTTTCAATATGGAAATAATTACACAAATTCATTTTCCCCACGCAGAGTCGGATCGATAAAATTGGACATAGTATTTTCGTCGGAGACCACTGACGTTCTTCAGGTAGTCGTGTACCAGGTTCATCAGTGCCTTCTTACACTAGACTCTCAAGGAGTGAGCGTTCATGTATAAGCACGCCAAAATGCAACGGCTGCACCGTCCACATCATTGTTGTATCGATAAATTTACCTTCTTTTGCGCATGGATGCATCCGAATACGGATGTAGAAGATCTGAAAGACTTCTCCGCCTGCCTAAAGAAGCATTTCTCCCTTATTGGCTCAGTCATCTTTACCAACATTGAGACTTTTAAATGCCCCCTCAACTGCCTAGGGAGTAATGTAACCGATTTTCAATTGAAGCTTTCCCACTTGGTGGATATGAGACCGCAGGAAGATGCAACGGTAGAACAATTGAATAAATACATTGACAGCCTTCATGATCACATGCGTCATTTTACGAATTCGCTTTCCTCGGATCATTTTTGCCCGCCATCAATGAAGTTGGATTGCATGCCTGAAGTTTATGATACTGCTTATATGTATTTGCTACTCACTTTACTCAGTATGAAGTACATGTATCCTGGGCTTATTACCAAAACAAGGAAGGTCATTGCGGAGAAAGATAATATGGAGTATATTGATGATTGCATTTCAAGTCTTTTGCCAATAATGCGATGCCACCCATCAATAATGGAAGCGTTGATTGCAAATCCCCTTTACGTTATTTTTTTAGTCATGCATCAAGCTTTTGATGGCGTTCCTTTGTACCAGAAATGCGATTTGTTTCTTTCCGGGTATCGACGACAAAAAGACAACCCGCTTTTTCAGGCAAATCGAAGTCGAGATTTGCGAGATGATCCCTCTTTTGTCCATTTAAAAGCAAAACTGGATAAAATCATTGAGTCCAAAATAGGACGAATTGAACCTTGGTTTAACTGTAACAGCGAGCCAGTCCCACATTCTAGCAAATACAATGGTCTTGAATAAAACCCTTTAAATTTACGGTCCATGTAGGATTATGAATACCATTGAATTAGCAACAGTTCTTCCATTATGTAATAAATCTAAGTATGATTCATATGTTTTAGCTAAAGATCAACTTAAAAAGCTTTCACTTGATAGACTACCTATTCAAGTTATAGTAAATTCTAAAAATTTAAGAGAGACTGGTGAGCATTGGATTAGTTTACTTATTTTTAGGCACAGAAATAAAATTAAATCCATTTATTATGATAGTAATAATCTTAGTCTTAAAAGTTATGGAATATGTTTGAAATTTCCTCATACTACTTTTTCAAAATATCCTACGCAAATGATGACCACTAGTAGCTGCGGTCTTTTTTGTCTATATGTGCTTTATAGATTGTATAGAAATAGAAATGTTAAGTTTAATAGGATATTCTCTAGTAGCTTAGAAAAAAATGAACAACTTGTCAGTCAGTTCTACAAAAAAATTATAGCCAAAAAATGTAAGAGCATATGCCACAATTTAAAATGTGTACAAATATGTGTACGACGAGCTGATATTAAGCTCCAAAATATGTTGTAATATTTCACATTAAAATGTATGTGTATGGAATTATGCCTCTATGTATTATGTGTTAGGAAATGTTAAAAATGTACTATAATAATATTATACGCAATACATGGTTATATGAATTTTATTGCTTATGTAAATATGCATGTGAAAAATACTAGTAGTTTATGCTATGAGTGCGTATCATCTTCTATTGTCTAAATAAAAAAAAAGCTTTAAAAAATGTTCATAATGTTTTTTTTCAGTTGACTTTATTTACTAGCATGCATTTAACTAGATTACAAAACATCATAAAATTAGTAATCATATTCTGATTTCATAAACTAATATAAAAGCGTAACAGGTTACTATACCATGATAAAAAATATGGCGTCATGCAGAAGGAGCATATTGACAAAAACCAGAGGTTCTTTCGTTTGACATTATTTAATAGCATGCATTTAACTAGATTACAAAACATCAAAAAATTAGCAATCATATACTGAATTCATAAACTAATATAAAAGCATAACAGGTTACTATACCATGATAAAAATCATGGCTTCATGCAGCATAAGCATATTGAAAAAAACCAGAGGTTCTTTAATTTTTTATTCATTTAAAGTTGAATAGGATTATTTGCTCTTGGGATATTATCGACAGTATCCACCCCATACTCCAACTCACTCATAGTATATTTTGGTCGGCTTTCGGAATTTTCAAAAAGTTGTTGCATCTCAATCTCTTGCACCTGCTCACAGTAGTCCTCCATTAAAGCCACAAACTGTAAAAATTCACCATAAAATAGCGTGTGGGAGGCTCCCAGCCATTGAATGCCAGTTTTGGCATTTTTAGATTTCCTTGGATTTAGAAGCAAAAACTTGTACTGCCCGTTCTCTACTCTAATCACTCTTATCATCAGGGACTTGCTAACTGTAATTAGGGTATACTCTTTATCCCAAAAGCTTTCAGATGTTCGTTGATCGATTCGAAAGGTGTCTCCCTTCAAAAAAGCAATGTCCTTGTTCTTTGGAGTGAACCGTATTTCATTTATGAGGGACTTGATTTTTGGCAATAGTAGCTCCATCTCATACATGGTACATTTCAAATGACTATCACGCAGCTCAGAGCTCAAGTTACCGTTTCTGCGACACCAACATGCATAGAACGATCCAGAAACCTCGTCATACCACAAACGGACAATTATGCTTCCAATTTTTGTAGTTTTGTCTGGGGTGTAAAATCCTGTCCTTCTTTCAGGGGACACCTGCTCATCATCAAGATCAATTTCCAGACATGTTTTTTTGAACATTCGTCCAACCTGTACTATATTAGGCCGCTTTATCCCACCAGATGGACCAGGCACTATGTTGTTTTCACCCTCTCCTGCCAAACATTTATCAATGTCATTGTATCTAGAAATTGCTTCTACATCATTGTTTTTTTCAGCTTGCTGCCTTATGAAATTACCGGTAGTATGCCAGTCATCAAGGAATGTTTCTGGCATATTTTGACCTTCATCTGAAACAAAATGTCAAAAAAAAAATCCGTAATGTATTTTTGCTTTGCATATTTTGATGCTTTGCTTTTGAAGTAAGATAAAAATTATTCAATGTTAAAATATTTTTGATACCTTTTTCTGTTCTGGTTTCAGATGGACTTGCCATTTTCGTGGATGTTTATCGCTGAACGATTGGATTACAAATATGAAAATGATTTTACTGCATGCTTGGCTTAGCTCCTTTTTTCTTCTTGTGAATATAAAAGCATTGCATTTCTAAGACTACCTATTTTATTTTCATTTTGTCGTGGCATCAGTACACATGGATCTTGATAAACCAGTGTTGGGGGAACGCCCCTGTGATTTTCAAGCTGATTGGAGCTTAGCCCGAAAAAAGTATGGAGGTTAATTTGAAAGTTTCGAGAAGCTAATCAAAAAAGGAATTTCGTTTGTTGAGGATCATGCTTTACCAAGTACAGATTATCCTTTGACTAGTGACCAACAGAGAGTACTTAGCTACATCCATCAGCATGTCAGAAACGGTGTCATTACAAACCCGTTTGAGTTGCTGATTATTGGAACGGCAGGTTAGAGTTGCTTTGCAATTGAAATTATCGTTTAAATCTGTAATTTACCGTTACTTATGTGAGAAATATGGTTGTTCTTAAGGGACCGGCAAGTCAACAGTGCTAAAAGAGATCTGCAGATTTCTTCAAGGAAGTCTTATCAAGTACAAAGTTGCATCAGCAACTGGCATTGCCGCGAGTAATGCAGATGGTAGCACGATCCATCATCTCTTTGGTTTTAATATCTTCTCCGACTGGGAACACCAAGCCGAATTAAAACCGCCTCCAGCGGCCATAGAGAGATTTAAAGGTTTGTGTAGACATAGTATCTGTGTGTTGTGATTGTGGAGTCCCAGTGAACAATTCTAGTCGGTATGCAGTCGAAGGTGCGTAAAGGAAATCAAGATTTTCAAAATCATATTTCAGCGATCAAAGATGCTAAAAAAAATTTACATTTTATTTTTGGAAAATCTATTCGTTGGTCAATGTTGCTAAATCCATATTTTTTAAAAATTATTTAGCACGTTTGGTGTAATCTAGGGTCATCAAAAAATTCATGTTATTTTTATTTAGCAACATTGATCAAACGCTTAAGACTTTAGCACCTTTGACAGGGATTCAATCCGGTATAGTTTTGACCTAGCCAGAAATTATTTTAAACTTTAGCAACTTTGACCATTAAAAATTATTTAGCACATTTGGTGTAATCTAGGGTCATCAAAAAATTCATGTTATTTTTATTTAGCAACATTGATCAAATTACATTTAATTTAATTGAAAAAATTTACATTTTATTTTTGGAAAATCTATTCGTTGGTCAATGTTGCTAAATCCATATTTTTTCGTCACCATCTTCAAGTTGTTCTAATTTGCATGTCATTCTAATGATGCTTCACCTTATCATCTCATTCTAGCTTTCATTCATCTCTCATTCATTCATACAATTCATTCCATTTATATTACACATTACAAATTGCTATACTAGGCTTAAATTTTAAACGTTCAAATCATGGGGATGTCCATTTGATTCCAGAGCTACACGAGTCATAGATTTAACTTCATTGATGTGATCCAAGGTTTTGTAAGATATATGATGTAAAGAGAGATATCTATTCCATAATATGATATATTTATTTATTTTTGATTTTTTATGTGCTATTGAATGATTGAATTATTATACTGAATAGTGAATAAGATCCAAATAAATGTTTGGTAGTTTTGACCTAGCCAGAAATTATTTTAAACTTTAGCAACTTTGACCATTAAAAATTATTTAGCACGTTTGGTGTAATCTAGGGTCATCAAAAAATTCATGTTATTTTTATTTAGCAACATTGATCAAACGCTTAAAACTTTAGCACCTTTGACAGGGATTCTTCTAGTCGATCTTTATTTTGTTTAAGATGTCCAGGTTCTTATTATTGATGAGATTTTCCTATCTGGTCCTGCTGCGTTTCAAGCGATTAATCAGAGGCTAAAGAAGATAAGAGCAAGCGTGGAAAACTGGGGGTCTATTTCTTGTATTTTCGCTGGAGATCCTTATCAAATGGGGCCGCTTTATGACTGCCCCCTGTACCACAAATCGGAAACCAACAGGATTATGTCTAATCAAGGTTTGAATTTGTATCATTCAATTGATGATGTTCTTATTTTGAGAGAAAATTGTCGACAGAAGGGTGATCAGGTTTATTTTCGCTGCGTTGAAGAAGTTCGGCTGAGAAATTTATCTCAGCAAGTAGTTATGCTTTTGAATGAAAGACATGTGTCTATGCTCGCTGAAGATGAAATTAAAGATTTTGAAGATAACGCTATGTTCCTCTTCCGAAGAAATGAGCAAGTTAACAGTAGGAACGAAAATGAAATTCTTAAGAGGTCAATTCCGGTGGTTCAAGTAGCCCCAATACTTTATCCGAGAAGGATTCCGTTTCCAAATATTACCGATCAACGTCTTTACCTTGGGACTGGGATCCCAGTTTTTCTCCGTGCCAATCTGTGCGTCCCGAATCATCTTTGTAATGGAAGTTTCGGGCGAATTGAACATGTCTATTTTCAATCAAATCAATTGGCTGCGAATGGTACAGCTCCTATTACTGCCCCAAAGTTTATTACTTGCAAGTTTGATCAGTATATGGGAGAGACATTAGTAGACGGGACTGTCCCTATTTTTCCCGTATCCTACAGGTGCGTTGATGGGAGCAAACCCGTCAAAGACGATTCCAAGGCAGCTAAAATAGTAACATTTCCTATTAGCCTTGGGTACGCAATGACAATTTTCAGGTCACAATCCATGACCTTAAAAAAAATCGTGGTGCATCTGAGCAAGCTTCTTGACCCAGCATCGTTTTATGTGGCCTTAACCAGGGTCTCTAATCGAAATCAACTCATGATTCAAGGAGCTTACCTAACAGTTGATTTTTTTAGTCGGGGTTTGGACATTGACAGGGAAAAAGAAATGTTAAGATTGGAACGGTTACACTTTCAAACGGCCTACGATATACTAAACAATACCAATGAATGAACCAATAGAAGAAAAATTCCGGTCTGAACTAATTAGGCTACTACTACTATCATTCACCAAGAATAATTATGGGAAAGCTAAGATATAAATGCCCAATTGGAAATAATTTTGAAACCTTTGTTTATTACGTTAAATCCACCAAGGAACATTTTCTTGACGATCACTTGTTTGATGTCTCTAGAATAACAGTTAAAAACTGCTTAAAACATTTAAAGTATGAAAAAAAATACCTACATTCCAGAAAATGTGGAATGGATTATGTAGAAAAGAAATGGTTTGTTCTGGGGTCAATTGAGACGGACGCAGTCCATTGTGAAAGCGTTGCAAATCAGAATGCAAGAACTGTTGATTGGGAGAAGACAAAGCCTTGCAGGCATCTTTTTCCTCACATGAAATCATACGGTAGTATGTCCCACTTATTTTTAATGACAGTCTTTTCCAGTTTGGCTTTAATGGATAAGTTTAACTTTGTCTACTTTCAAAATCAATTGAAAAGTGAAATGGAAGCGACTTGTTTTCATTAGAATGATGTCTAGTGACGTCAGATGCTTGCTTGATAATACAAACATTATGTTAGATTCATTTGATGAGGACAGCGACATATACTTGTCCAGATTACAGTTTACAAAGCAAGGTAAACGTAAAATTAAATCTGAAATGAAAAAGGATAAACTATCGACATACAGGCGGAAGGTAGAGTATGTTGTACACAAAAGAGTAAAAAGATTCAAGGAGTATATGTACTGGTGTGAAAAATTGACCGGTAAATAGAACTGGGTTATTTGATTTAATTTCATCTTTTTTTGCTTTGTTGCTTGCATTTTTAATGATATAGTTTATATTAAAAATATTTTATTCACAGAAATTTTATCTTATACTTACAAGAAAAAATATTTTAATTTTAAACTTTAAATTACTTCACTTCATCAACAAGTTATTATTACATTACCATTATTAGGTGAGCAGGCTTTAATATACCAATAAATATATACTTACTACGTCAATATCAATTTGCATAGTTTGTTGTAAATTAACATTTAATTTGCTAATGACTTTTTTACTCATCATATTGGTAACATACTTTCTAAGCTGTCCAATAATTTTACAAAGGGTTCATTTCTTTTTTAAAAATTTTTTTACACCGACTTGAACTTGCATACACCGACTGTCTAATATTAAATTATTTAATCTCCATATTCATAATAAAATGCTCACACTACATTTAACAAGTGTTGTGGAGCTGGGAAATATTCATGTGCCAAGAAATATGATAATAATGATATATCCTGGGAATTTAGAAACAAACACACGTGAAGGAAAATTTTCAAACTTGACTGTCATCTGCTATACTAATTTATTTCGAATACCTAATATATATAATGGTGATTAGTTTTAAAAGACAGTATTTTATACTTCCATATTTCCCACTTTCCATATTTCCCACTTCCAATATTTTCCATTTTCCATATTTTCCACTTCCAATATTTCCCACTTCCCATAATTCCCATTTCCCATTTTACATATTTCCCACTTCCCATATTTTCCCATTTCCCATTGGTAACTACAGCATTGCATACACCATCTAAATGCTGCATTGAACCGACTGTGCACCGGCTCATTCATTCCAGATAGTAAACAAAAAACATGTGCTAGAGATATGTGCATAATCTACGACTTTAGATGTATCCGTCTGTTTCGCTTCTCCGTCTCTTGTTAGTGAAGGATAGATTAAGTTTACGGAGTTGACAGCGGTGAGTGGTAAGTTAAATACCTAATTTAAAGTTAACTTAGGCATAAATAGTTTATTTGATTGTGTCATTTTTGTTTGGGTATTGTGAGAATGCTTGTAGTGAATTTTATACATTTATTTCTGCTTATTTAATTTATCAGATTTCAGTTGCTTCTTCCTTATTCAGAAAGATCCGAAGGTGCCTCAAGGACGACATGAAAGGCCTCGTTTTCATCTTGGCCAGCTTGGCCATACTAGTTTCGCTGAAGGATGGAAAGCCCGTCGTTAGTAATCTTGAGGTAAGTTAGAATAATTTAAGTGTAGTTTATGTTCCAGCAACGGAGCATTACTGAATACATGTCGTTCCGATTGTAGGCAGGTTGTGCCGTGCCCTAAAATAAATGTTTATCATTGACAATTTTAGACAAAATGTGACTTTTTTAGTCCATGCCGAGCCTGCTTGGGATGTGGACATTATTATGTAATGTTCACGGAAGGATATCCCTTTTGTGTAAAGGATTACAAAAGCTTGCAGGGAAAAGCTCTTCTCATCCTTACTCCAGGGAGCGAAGTGGCCTGCGATAAGCAACCAAACCCTCCGTCACCTAAACCAGTTCATCCGCCTCGAAAAACGACAACTGGATCTCCAACTCCACCACCAGTTCCAAGACCTCCTCGTCCTCCAAGACCTTCTTCTCCTCCATCTCCGCCTGGTCCTCCACCCTCACAACCACCGCGTCCAGGACCACCACCTCCAGCGCCTCCACCTCCAGGACCGCCACCTGCAGGTCCTCCACCTCCCGGACTACCGCCTGCAGGGCCTCCACCTCCAGGACCACCACCTGCAGGGCTTCTACCTTCGACAACCGAACCAAATCCATTTAACTTGGCATGGCTTATCCTTTTCGGTAAGATAAATATAATAATATAAATATAAATAGTATAGATTTATCTATCTATAAACTTTATTGGGGTATTGTGAGATTTTTCTTAAAATAACTCTTCGTTATTTTTTTAAAGTAATCGTTTCCGGTGTCATCATATTCACGTGTGTCTTGATCTTCCAAGTCAGGAGAAGGTTCGGAAGGATTCTGATCCCGAGGGATTATTTGGAAGTGATCTCCGACATTCGACTTCCTCAAATTCCAGTTCCCTCATGTTTCAGGAGAACTCCGGTGCGGCGTCCGCCACCCCCTTCTCGAGATCCATCAGCGGATGCAAGACAACCCCAACCTCCACCTTCCCCTCCTGCTCCGTTTCATCAGGATCTTCCACTTCAACAGGGAAGTCCCCCCACCACCCAGCGTAATCCATTTAATGGATACCCCACTCCAAGAGGGTTGGAGAGAGTCTGGGCACGAGCCAATGAATTGAGACAGGCCGGTTCAGGAGGTCGGGCATCTTCCCAACCGCCATCATCAGCGTCAAGAACAACATCATGGAGGAATCGGCTTCGCTTCTTTACTCCTCCTCCGACTGTTTCGGAATCAGATCGGCGTCAGTTGGAAACACCTGCTGCATTTAATGCAGCCACACAACCCCCTCCGTCCCCAGCTCCATCGTCAACTCAAGAGGAAATGTTTTTGGATGCTTTCTCTTCTCCTCGATCCTCACCGCAACGCTCAGTCCGAGGTCCCCCGACACCTGCCCCAACACCGGCTCCACCACAAGAACTGAGACGAAGTCGCCGCCTAATCGAGCGGAGAGAAGCGCGATGTCAGCACCCCAGGAGTAGCAAAGGCGTATGTCGAATTTGCAATACGATTCGCCTTTAACTTAATGAACATTGAATGATTTGAGCTGTGCATTTTTAAGAGTAACCTGTAAGTTAATCGTTTATGTTCCAGCAACGGAGCATTACTGAATACATTTCGTTCCGTTTGTTGGCAGGTTTTTCCTGTATTTAATTAACTAATTATTATCCAAAATAGTATTTTATGGATATCTAATGAAAATTGACTTCTCGTAAATCGTCGGTAGTTTTTTTGCCAGTTGTTGTAGATAAGTATTGCAAAATGGTGAAAGGTAACGAGCAAAAATATGTTTAATTCATAGTCTGTAATGAATTTTTTGTGTTCTTAAATCATTTATGCAACTTAAATGTATTACGGGGCAATATGAGAATAATTGTTTTTGTCTGTTATGTAGCGTTTAAGATTACTTGCAATCTGTTTCATGATTGACTTTTTTGCCAGTTGTTGGAGATAAGTATTGAATTTGTTGATCTCTCTCTCTCCTTTTGGTACGTCCTAGAAAATTAATTAAACTGATAATTTAATAAGACTGATAATCAATTTTACCGAAACATGTATGCAACTCATAGTCACTGAAAAATAATTCATAATGAATCAATTAATATTTATTCTTATTGAGAAGACCATAACTTAACTCTAATTTTGATAACAATGTTTTGTAATAATAGTAAAGACATATAACTACTATCAATTAAATTTTTATACCAATACACATTTTTTTACAGCTCAAAAATGAATTATTTATTCACCATCATCACCACAACCACCGCCGCAACCATCTCACCTTCCCCCACTCCACACTCCAATCACCCATTCTCCCCTCCACCAAACCACCACAACTCCCTAACCGCCATCCCCACCCCCCAACGCCTCCATCACCACCTCCAAAACGATCACAGCGACAACACCTCCATCTGGTGGATCCACACACCCAGAGTTTTGTGTGCCTGGGTTATTTCATATATACTACTGAAATTGTCTATTAAAATTTTGAAAAAAGTTGTGTGCCATTACGAATTTGGAATTGACACAATTGCCAACTCTTCAACTGAATAGTTAACGGAGATGGTTAGTATGTACCTCGTTTATTACGGAGCTGTAAGCGGAGTTGTAATTTCCTAGGTATTGTCTGTCTGTCTGTCTGTCTGTATGTATGTACGATAACTAGAGAACGGATGCGAATTTTTCAATTCTGATTTCGGCACTAGATAGCTATGGACCATATCTCGGACAAGTTCGTAGATGGACCATGCAGGTGACCCGGAAGTGGGTCAAATGTCAAGGTCAAACTTATTTTATTTGGTTTTATATAATTAACCCATATCAAATAGGGTGTCATTCGAAAGCTGATCATGAACTGAGCTCAGTGACACTAATATTATTATCGTAGGTGATTCGAAACTGGGTGAAAAATCAAGGTAAGCAGTTTTTCAAATGACAACATAATATAGCAAATGAGTTGTCATTAAAAACCTTAATACATACCTTCTATAAGTGAAACTTACCTTTATCATGACAGGTTAACTAAGGATATGCTAAAGGTATTTTTCAAAGATTAATTTTTTTATGGATTTCGTCTTAGTATGAAATGGGAAATCATTGATGCTCATATTTCATATTTTTACTGATGAATAACGAATAACTCGAGATATGTT
>JAQIWX010000850.1:0-13123 GCA_034696785.1 Lepidocyrtus cyaneus | reverse complement strand
GTCACTAATTTCATAATTTATCAGACAAATGAAGGTTGGTTTATTTTTGGTTAGGTTGTGCAAATTCACGATATACAAACCTGGGTAAACCTGGGTTTAGAACATGATCCTCCCGTTTTTCAATTTTTCTCGAATATTTGTTTTACTATGAATAGGTAAGTTTGTTTTATGTTAGGTTAGGTTAGGTTAGGTTAGGTTAGGTTCGGTTCGGTTACAAAAGCACAAAATACGAATTTTTTGGAAATTGTTGGAAATTTTTTTGAATTTTTTTTCGAAATTGTTTGAAAATTGTTGAAAACTTTTTGGAAATTTTCGATTTTTTTTTTTTTGGATTTGTTGAAAATTTGTTGGAAACTTTTTGGAAATTTTCGATTTTTTTTGGATTTGTTGAAAATTTGTTGGAAATGCTTTGGAAATTGTTGGAAATTTTTCGAATTTTTTCGAAAATTGTTGGGAACTATTCGGAAATTTTCGAATTTTTTTTAATTTTTTCAAAATTTGTTAGAAAAATAGTGAATATGCAGCCATGCGCATGCATATGCAACCTTTCTGAAGTTCTGATAAGCTTCGTTTGGGAAACACTATCATGCATATGTTTATAAAGGTTCCATATCTTTTCCTCTACAGCATGCAGACATACAACAAATCTTTTATCTCTCTATCGAACCTGCATTTAGACATACGACACACTTTTTCTCTTTCGCTCTGCTTCTCACTCGTATGCAGACGCATAACAGTCTTTCGCTCCGTTTTTCTCTCTCTCTCACCCGCACCGAATAATTGAAAGTCTCCGAAAAACCTTTGCTTGGATTTTCTCCCAAGGGGGCCACAAGAATTATTTTAAACTTTTTTGCAACTAAAAAAATATTATTGCAAACTTAACTAGAATTGCGTAATTCAAAGAATTTGTTCAGCGTTAGGTTAGGTTCGGTTCGGTTATACACAACAATTAAATCACTAGGTTTTCAAAACATTAGGTTGTTTTTGTTTATTCGAAAAAATTACAATCCGTCAAAATTTGCAATAAAATATTTTCAGTTACATAAAACTAGGCCATGCATTTTTGGACGAATCATGGAATTCGACACGTTTTTGAAATATATTTTTTTTCTTCTAATTTTCGAATTTTATATTTATTTTTTAAATTTTATTTAAATTTATTGAAATCTACTCTACTTAGAAAATAAACCTGAAGGGAGAAAATGAATATGATGGATAATTTGCATATATAACCGGACAAAATAAAACTCAAGGCAAATTCGAAAAGTAAAAATGAATGACACTAGGAGTCAATAGAAAAGAAAATATGCAAACAGTTCTGAAAACAAGGTGAAACGATTCACTTTTATGGATGAATTTCATGTACAAACAAACGTAGGTAGTATAGAACCCTCATCCTTTGTGTATGTATACATAGGAAATAAATATGAGAGAGGAATGGAGAGGTAAAGAATAGAAAGGATAAGGGAGACGACTGACGGATATCTTTTCTGGTCCAGAACGAAAAGTTTAATCAGAACTAGGAGGGAAAGGAAATCATCGCATGCACTAATTCCACGTAATGCCAAATTCCTTACTAATTAGATGCCTGTAAAACAAGATGGAATTATGATAGCCTTGAAGTCGAGTCCTCACCACAAAGTAGGCTACCTAATTGCTCCTTGGTGTCTCTCCCAACCGAGGAACTTGTTTCACAGTGTCGTAGACGGTGACGATGATGACGTTGTCTGGTCGTCTTCGCTGGACTCTTTACCACTATCATTAATCTCTTGTTCCGCATCCTTTCGATCAAACTCCTGTATTGTTCATCAAATGGAACAAAGAAGTTGGTTTGAATTGGATACCAATCGGTTGCCCCTCCACATTGCCCCTAACTGATTCATTTCGAATTGGCTGGTTAAACCAATGGGGTTGTTCTGTTCGTTCATTCATCCTGTCTCTGTATCGCACACAAATTCAATGAGGAATCATATCAACAGAACAGAGATATAGATCAATATATTATGTATTATATGCCATTACATGATTTACATGATAAATAATTATCAACAATACTATGTAATAGATAACCTGTCGAAATCGTTTAGTCATTGGCTCAATAATAAAACAACTAAATGTTATCATTTCGTTGCATTTTACTTTTGGTTGTTCTTTCTGGTCTGTAGTAGTCAAAGAAAAAGAAACGTCCATAAATCGTGGAGCATATCAAGATTCAAAACGTTTTGTGTTTTCTATCGATGGAACTCTGTTGCCTTGTATGTATTTTGAGCGTGCGCGTAATACGTACAGGCTATAGTCCTATTCGAAGTAGTGCTTACTCACTCTTACTGCAAATAGTCTTTTGAATCGATCCAATCCAATCCCAAAAGAAAGGAACATTACTCATGATGATAGTCCCGGTCCCGGCTATATTAATTAAACCAGCGATATAAAAAAAATTATTTAGTCAAATGGTCAGAATTTGTTGTAATTAAATAAATTAACCTAATTAGTAAGTGTTTTAAAAAATTGATTAGGAAGATGTGTTTCGAATGCACATTTTACCTAATTAAGGATGGAGTTCAAAGTGTCGGTGCAAGCAGTTGGAAAGAGCGATGTCGGCCCTGTTTCCACTTCCGAACGCTCTCTCCGACGCCATACAAGAGTCAGTTCACTATCAACATGGAGGGCGAGACACATTTCTTCAAGGAGCAACTGGAACGCACTATAACAAATTGGTAAAATTAAGTAGTTAATTTTTTTTACTAATTTGCAATTATTTTTTACATGGTATGTACCTTTATTTATTGCATTCGTTTAAATTCCTCTTCAAAGGGAGTTGAAGTTGACAACAAAAATGAGCATCCCAAACGGACAAGGAATGGAGTCTTCAATCCAATCAATGGACGTTTTATTAGAAGGTGAGATTTTGAAGCAACTTCAAGCAACGTTGTGCTGGGGGGACAGTGACCAAGCACTTGACATTACTATCAACATGGAACTCTCACCAGACATCTGCCAACCGTTGATGTTTCTATCCTTCACTGACGAAGAGGATGAGGGGACGGAGGATGCTCGTACTCCTACCATGTCCTTCCGTGACATCCGTAAGGACGCCAATGTTATTTTTTTTATTAAGTTAAACCTATTCACTTACATCCTTGTAGTCATAAAAAAATAAAAATCATCATTATTATCATTATTATTATAAACGCAGAATTACAACCGGAAACTGACCCGCTAGACCCGCAGCACCGACACTGTTTTTACCAGGCGTTGGGAATAACAGCAGGCTTGCCTGTCAAGCTCAGAGCAAAATTTTGGCGAATTACCAGATGGAATCTCCGATCCTTGGATGTGGTCATAAGCCAGCAGAGCTGCAGCTGTGAAATTTCCGAACGTCTCCCTGTATTCCGGACCGGAAGGATCTCGCTTAAAGAACATCTGGGCGAGGAAAACGTGGAAATTGTCACGGAAGTGGGTACAGGAGATGCAAAAGAGTTCGTTATCATGAGATGCCATGATTCAGTTCTTATTGGCAAGTTCTACGAAGCATTTTTAAAATTAGCATAATTATTATTCTTTTCTGGCAGCTCTGTTTTTAACTATATTTATTTATTTTTCGTTGATTAATATCATCAGAATCTAGTCCAGTGATTAAAAGAATGCTTGTACCTACTCACTTTGTGGAGGGGAGAACCAAAAGAATCAACATGACTGGACGAACCAAAAGGCAAGTGGACGCCTTTTTGGATTTTATTTACAAAAAGGGAATTCGTTCCGCTGTACAAGATGCTGAGACTAACCTTGCTTTATGGGAGATGGCTGACTATTATGACATTCCATATCTATTGGACAAGATGCACCAAGTGATCATGAAGCGACCCATAACTCTCATCCCAGCGCCAGTTGCAATGCGTATGTTTGTATTTGCTGACCTTAAAGATGACCAGGCTATGCTGATCAAGGCCGGCGAGGCACTGACGTTGTAAGTAATGAAATGTCACTGTGAAAAAATTGAAATTAATTCCAGCAGTTAGTGAAGCTAGATGTGTATAGTTTTTTACTTTTCTCTTTTCACTAGGTGCAATGAGAGAGAACTTGATACGGAACTATTCCATGAATTATTCCCGTCTACGTCTGCAAAAAAAATGCTGCTCTTTTTCCAAAAAAGGGTGTCACTACTTTGAGGAGTCAATAATTTGTTTACGGTCATATATTGTTATGTATTGATGAATTATTTCATAACTTGTATTTCTAATAATGTTATATCGAATTATTACCTCTGCACAGTAGCAAAATTACAATATGGACTGCCTGGACAGTGTCCAGGCTAAAAGTTTCATGCCCAGTCTGGAAAATTGATGTCCAGCTTGATAATAACGTTACTTGAATATAGTAAATACTTAAAATCCTCAAAACTTATGAAATTATAAAACAGCCACTATGAAATATCAGTTTCAACTAATAATCTATTTAAAATTATCTCCGATTAAAGGGTTTATATTAAGTCTTCGTGGTTCTGGCTCATAAATCCCATTCGTTCAAGAGTTTGATATTTGTTAACCGAATAATGGATAGTCAAAATCATCGATTATCTTGCGTGTACAGTTTATATTGATTCCGCTATGCTAATGCTAAATTCTGTCCAAATAAACTAACTTTGTCATGTGTAGGACAATTTAAAAATCTTTTTCTTCATTGTGGTGGACTCTATTTACTGGTGGAAAGATTTTCGCCAAACTAATGGCAAAACTTGTTGTAAAACTCACAATCAGCAGGAGAAATCTGAAGATGAGGAACTTTGGGAACAGAGGAAGAAGACGTGGTCAACTCGAATTTTTTTTAAACTTGGTAGGGAAGGGTATCTTGATCTGCTGACGATGAGTCGAATGACACTAATTTTACTAGGGGCGGCACGAGGCTCCAAAGGGACCCTATCGGGTCTTCAAACTTGCATGGTTACTATGTGTTTTTACGATACCAACATGCATGTTCGCTGATGACGTTGTACACGTATGCTAACCTAACCTTCACCAATTATGTGTTTAAAATTGACTCATGTTATGTTAGCTCGTCACGATGTACACGACTCTGATATTTAAACCGGTTTAAACCTAACCTAACCCTACATATAAGAATACTTATACTTTTGATTAAAATAAAAAATGAACAAAAATTAGAGACATGGTACAAAATGGAAGACCCGATAGGGTCCCTTTGAAGCCTCATGCCCCGAGTAAAATTAGCGTCATTCGACTCATCGTCTGCAGATCAAGATACCCCTCCCTACCAAGTTAAAAAAACCCGAGTTGGTCACGTCTTCTTACCATATACCGAACTAAATTTGATTTGTATTGATTTGCCCCTGCCGCAGCCGGTATCTGAAGAAGGAACTCCAAAAAGTGTGCTTTGGGTTCGGACTCCAGTATTCAACTACTGGTTTATCTTTATTTCACCTCATATTATACTAAATGGATATACCATACGCTAAATGGTAATTTAAAAATTTTGAACATCAGCGGTACAGGTGGGATAAAGTGTGTGAATTTGTACAAAAGGTACCCAATACATTGGAGATTAGAATTTGGCACCTGTCCAAAAGTCAACAGTTGTTCAGAAACTTCTGATTCCTCTACAAAAGTTAGCATTGGCCTGTATCTGCAATCCAAGGCAATGACAAGTGGTGGTGCTGATAGAACAGGTGCATGCATGCTGAGAGCTTTCATAACATACATCAAGCCTAAATGCATATGTGACAGTATACTGTTCTTGAAATGTCAAATTATACAACATTTCATTGACTGAAGACTAGGGCAAAAAAATTCACGTATCGTTATAGTCTTTCTCTCCTGCATTACTAATATATGTTCATAAAGTTATTCTCCCTTTTGCTCCCTCTGAAATGCAGACGTATAACGATGTTTTTTCTCTTCGTGCATCTCTTATACGTGGACATGAACGACCATGTATTCTATTACAGCCCACTACCTGTGTGGGAAATGGAAAAAGAAATGGTAAATGAATAAAATATAATGATAAAATAAGATATAACCTGGTGTAGGACCAAATCCAAGCTGCAAAACTGGTATAGAAAGAGATTCTCAATTTGCCGCATTTTGTTCGGTGCCTCGCCGCTTATCATCATCGTTTCATTTCATACTCCCGTCATGTGTTATTGCATTGTATCTTGGAGCAGGGCTATGCGTTGTGTGTGTATGTGTGTGTGTGTATGTGTATGTGTTTGTGTGTGGTAGAATTGTGGGATATCATGAGGCTAGTTTTTTATAGAATCAGAGAACAGTATCATAACATGAATAAAATTCATTAACACACATCATTACTTTGTGTCGTTTACATCAACAAACTAATAATAAGTATTATGATATCATGTATGAGTAAGCACATGCTGACAATACGTTTGCCGTTATCTTTACTAACATTATGCCACCGAATCAACTTTGCAGTTAGTTTTGTTGTGACAGAGCTGATGGCAGGAGGTTGTGTGTAGGAACGTAACTAAACTCTTTGTGTCTTTCTTTTGTTTAAATTGATTAGTTCATAATAACAAGTGTACGCTTGTAAAGATTCAGTTGTTCTTAATAAGTTGCATAAAGAAACAAAAAAAAAGACCAGCACAAGCATGTGTTTGTTAACTACGTTGCATCTTCTTGAAAACTGCTCCAAAACTGTACAACATGATGCTGTAATTTCAACAGCTCCGTGTTTCCAATTCGGTAAAGATGAAGTTTTAAAGGGCGACGATACAATATTGTTTGCCGATGTGAATGAGACAGGGGTCAATCTAAAGGAGCGGCTGGAGGAGATGACTGAGAACTGGTAATTTAACATGTTTCATATCCAGATCATCATCGTAGTTTATCTATTATTAAGATACAATTATTATTTTAAATAGTCTTGTGGGATAAATACACAATAAAACAAATGCCCTATGAACTACGCCATTTTAAATGTGACAATTGGGTATTCAATTGTGAGAAACTGCCTGCGTAGTCGAATTTATCCATTAAAGGGCAATATTTAAGTTCCACCCAAAAAGGCAATAATAGGCAATTCTCTTTCGAGTAAATGAAAATGATATTTTTTGCTTTTTTGCTTCTCCTAGAATTTTCCTTTTTTCCTTAACTTTTCCCCACATCTATTTTTGCGGCTGCCCAGCAAATTTTGTCAATCAATCATGGCTGCGAATTTTAAGGTTCTGTTTTCGATGATAGGTACTTATTGACGGTGGCTGGAATGAGTTCTTTGATGGGGTATGCAGTTCAACCGGAATTTTTGAGCAAGTTACTTTGTCTGTTAGGAATAGACAGTGGAAACTAGTTAAGATTTCCGAGCAAGAACTAATCGATCGAAGTAGTGTCCGTTAGTTTGATTGTGTACAAAAATGAGTGTCCAAACCTTCTGATGTATTACATTCATTTCGAGCGGCAGACAAAGCAGGGCCGATATTAAATAGGTTAAAAGGCAGTAACATATTATTTTTTTTTGTGGGACAAGGCAGCAGAGTGCTGTGACTTCTTAGCTTATTTAAAAAGTGGAAATCAATTTTAAATATTTAATTGGCCTGAAATTATAATAAAAGTGAATTGCCTGCCTTCTTTTTTAATTAAATTCTGGATGTGGTTTTTGCAAATTATTTCGAGGGATATGCCTCTTCTAATGCATTTTAAATAGGGGTTTGAAACAGAGGCGGCATTCCACGTAAATAAGGAGGCATTCGTCATATTAATCGCCAGCTAAAGGGTTTATGTCTGTAAGAAATTAATAATAAATTCTGTGATTTGTATCTTATTTAAAAATATTGTAGGGATCTGTCTATGGCAGTTATCCTTCAACCGTCTCAACACAATGCGAACGGAATAATTCAAATCCCACGCGTTTCAGTCGAATTGAGAGCAGAAATATTGAACCTCATCCATTCGTCAGTCATTTGGAACTTGAAACAAGAGTACTACTTGCAAGTGTCAATGAATTTGGCTGGAGAATGTGCAGCTGATAAAGACACAAATGGTGATGGCGCTGAACATGGAATTAACGGAGATGAGAATGTCATCAGGCTATCCATACAATGTTTAAGTAAATACAAAATTCACAAAAAATGGGATTTTTAAATTGTTTTTTTTAATGGTTTACATAATTATGACATTATTATGACTATATTATGACATTTATTTGTATGCAGACTTGTTTCCTCGTACATCTCATACTGATGGTTCTAAAAGTCACTCTTGCTACACTGGAGAGTTGATAAAATCAGGAGTGGAGCCACTGCTTGAAACAGCGTTTTTCTCCATCAATCGATGGAAGGTATCCGAGCTAAACGTGTTCATTCAACACTCCAGATGCAACTGCAGGAAGATTGTTGCAGATAAACAGGCCGAATGGCTTATCCAACAAATGATGGAGACTGGAATAACGGACAACATGCACATTGTTGCAAGAGGAGGTGAGAAGATTCCTTGCTTCGATTTCTTTCTAATTGGTAAGTCGAAAAAAGTCATCAAAGTGATGCGTAAGTTACTTTACGTGTTTTACTTCAATACTTCAATTAATCTACATGTGAACAAACTCACACTGGACTATGTATTTTTTTTGGTTCTAATACAGTCCAGAGTAAGGTCATCAAGACATCGCTGGAACAAAATAAATTCTTGGAAGGATCAACAAGGGAGATCAATATGCTAGATTATAGTCCTGGGGTCATCCGTGCTTTTCTGAAGTTCATGTATTACGGAGACGTCATGCAAGCTCGATTGGACGCGATGGTGAATTTCAATTTATTTGTATTGGGTTACATGTTTGAAGTATCAAAGCTGGAAAGGGAAATGAGACATATTCTCATGAAGCGTCCTAGGCAATTGATTCCGATTTCAGCAGCCATTAAAATGTTCGCCTTCGCCGAACGAAGAAATGACGATGAAATCATGAAAAAGGCGATGCACACATTGAAGTTGTAAGTGACTGTTGTTTTGAATTTTTCATCTCACTCATGCAAGGTTGAAATTAATTAAGCCGTTATATTTTTTTCAGGTGTTCCGATCATAAGATCCAAGAGGATGCATGGTTTTGCGAAATCTTCCCGTCTCCAACTGCTCGTCAAATGTTTCTTCTTGCGCTGCGGCTGCAAATTGTTTAGCGGATATCTAAAGTTAATTATGTTCCCCTAAAGCGTTACTGTTAATGAGTAGTATCGTCCTTGTTTTCCACTCATTTATTTGCCCTAATTACTTCATGCTGACAATGTTTTCAAGTAATTTTAGTTTTTTATATCACACGACGATTATTGTCCTGTTGTAGTTGTAAGTTTACATTCAAATGAAGCTTACATATCAAAGTGTGTAATTGGTTCATTCATGTAATAGCTACTGATTCAATGCAATTATTGCAAATTGAAAATGTTTGCAAGTTGTGTGCAATAAAAATAAAACTGTAATTTTACAAGTGGAAAAATGAAATGACATAAGCTGAACAGTCTAATCTTGATTCACATCTTCAATCGAATCTGTTAAGAGTTTATGGACCCTGCACGCTTCAATTTCAATTTCAAGTTTTCGGTTTGCACTGTTTGTTTGTTACACTATATTGAAATGTTTTAACTAACTCAAAATCTCACGCAACACTTTTCGGTCTCAGCAACCGAATATGACATAAAAAGCCTTGTGTGTGCGCGAGTCGGACGCACACCTCCGAGAGTTTTTGTATGCACGTGAAACTGTTTTTACTTCTATTCACTTTTTGTTGCCGCCGTCATTTTGGCAATATCTTTCTTGAAACTCAATTATGTACATAAAAATTTATTGCACCACTACAGATTGAAGGAGAGCCAGAAAATGTATTTGCTAGGTAAGACATGCAAAAAAGACATAAAATAAGGGAAATATATGTAAATTATGAATAGAGACTTAATATGAATAAAGGGCTTTGTGAATAGAATTTTTTGAATAAGTGTACGTTTGAATAGGTGTATTCTGAAAGTCAACCGCAGACCGTCTAAATCGATTGTTTCATCCTGTGCTGCCAGCCATAATTCTGCAATATTTTTATTCACGAAAAAGTATTACCTAATGTATAAATTAATCGTATTTTATGCAATTCTGTGCTGTAGAATCGGAGCAATGGCTGTTACGGACAGGAAACCATCCCAGTGGCAGCACCACTTCAGTCAAAGGGGAAGTAGTTGTCAGTTCTGAGTACGTGTATTTGTGCTTCATTTATGATGATCGATCACCTTCACCTTTTACGCTACGCACTCAAAACTTATTATTTATTTTTATTTTTATTCGCCTGAGGGGTTTTGGTTTTGGAACCTGCGCTCCTCTCTTTTTAAATTGGAGAGGTCTCGAAGAATTTGGGTTTGCAGACACGGCTACATCTTGGCATAGCGGCCACTTATCTCGTAATCATCAAATCCGCCATAAAATTTGTTATCAATCATATCCTGATCCTGTATGGTGGATAACGTCATGTCCTGGACGCTGAACAGAATCCAATGTGGTTCCACATTATGATCTTTCATTACGAGGTAAAAAAATTTCTGCTGCACCCGGTTAAGCACTTCTGAATGCACGCATCATCGCCTTCAGTCGTTTTTCCTTCAGTAGTCACAATGTGATTGCGGATGTAACGGCCAAAAACATACAGTTTGGTTGCAGGATCCCAATCCTTATTCGATTTTACACCATGAAATATCTTTATTCTGGACGTAATGTACATGGCTCCGCCATGGGGTTTCTGAGACTCCAAACAGCTCAGCGCACACAGACTCAGCAGATTGTTACTCCCAGTGGTCTGGTCTTCCAGGTTTGTTGAGCGGTGGCCCGGCCCACGCCGCAACGTATGCAAAAGGGCGCTATGTTGGAAGAGACCCAAATCACTGTTCACCTTTCCCAGCTCACAAAGCACTGCCACCTTCCATTCTGGGACTGATCAGTTTTGAACAGATTCCAATGCCTCAACTTCGATATCACAAAGAGGACTGAATGTGATCCTGAGGATGAGTTTCAGAACGGCCACCCTACCGTACCAAAACTCTCAAGGATTTTGATCTAGATTTTGATGATGACGGTCTTCGGCGAACCGAATGTTGTCGTTGTTCTTTAAGTCAGCTTCCTCTTTTATTTTATTGGCTTCATCATAATTATTATCATCACTGTCGGTTCCCAGTTGGTTGAGTTGATTGGCAAGCCAGAATGCGTCTTCGTCTTTCTCATCTACGCTCAAGGTCTGCACCACAGACCTTATAGCTGCACGATCCACAGGGTCCTGTTCCTCTCCAGCATAACCAAATACATCCGAAAACTCACCGCTACTCATAGCCATCGTTATGGACAATCAATTCCGAGCACCAGCATACAGCACCTCTCACAATCAGTCAGAGGAAGGACGAGCCTTCCACCTCGCTCACAGTTTGCCAATCGCATAGCAGAATGCTGCTTTTACCCCAATAGCGATACGCTCTGTTACGATTTTCTTGGCGCCTCAACTCCTCTTTTGTTATACTTTCTCACAAATCATGGGCAAATTTGAACGCTCCCTGTTATATACAACAAACAGAAGACAAAAAGAAATTTGCCTTGCACACATTTGAAAAAAAATTACCAGGCACTCCGACTTTTCTAGGATTAAATTGACAGTATTAAGAACAGTAGCTCTGTTTGCCAATTGCAAAAGGCCAAGGACTTCCGGATTTTGACTCGCTAGCGCAACCTTTTTCGAACACAATAATATGTCTTCCAATGCGGCTAGCTTTTGTAAATCAATTATTACATTAGGATGTGACTGTGTCATCATACCAGAATCAAATACAATTAAACTATCACAAAATGCTCATTATACGGGTGATTATTATTTAAGTAAAATCTACATCCAAAATAAATCTTCAAACGCAAAATCATTCTTCACTCATAATTTTTCATTCTTTTTTTATTTCCCAATTAGTAATAAAATATCCGATAAAAACTATTTTAGAAAATTTGATATTTTTTCATGGAAAACCACTTAAGCCAGTCATAGTAAACATAGGATGGGGACCGGAAAAACATACAAGGAATGCCGTCCTACCTTTATAAATCGACCACTACTGATCCGGCACTTCTAAAACCTTGCCCACGCCCGCCATCTCCGCCAGCAAAAGTTCCATATTGAATGTGTCTTGAGATGGTTGAGGACGGTGGATGCTCCAAGCAGCATCCGTACTCTTTCAAATGAAGCATCCGCAGTTCCAAATCCGATTGGACAAGATATTTGCTGCATCATCATAGCTTGACATTAACTGGCCAAGCTCAATTTGAAACGTTCGAAGGTGGTCCTTCTGTTTAGCTATGGTTCGAAGGAACAAGGAACTGAGGCTGTTCGAACGAAAATGCTACAAAACACCCCGGTGGTTTTCCACAAAACAAACCTCCAGCTTCAATGCTATAGAACATAGTCGATTCAAGCTGTGTCGAAATTTGGTTTTCGCCAGCTTGACTCACCCTCCGCCATTCGTTATTCTTTGATGCAATTTTGGAGCCTTCGTTCATAATTTTTGGGTCAAATTGACCAAAGCTCATTCTCCAACTGGAGTAGCAGCCCTTTTTCCATCAAAAGCTCGCACAGCATTGCACTATTAGTGAGAACGCTTCCAGCTTGCTCATCCCCATCTCATTGATTTCTACTCCCAACTACATAGCCTCAGATCAGTTATTTGGCTTACACATGGGTGGAACAGGTACACGCTGCTCATCTCCTCCAATATGCTTAGGTCGGCTGGAGACGGCCACAATACGGAAAGGTCACAGGAAGCATGTTTCCACTAGTTCGGGGGCAATAAGCCCAACAGCCTCAACTCGATTTATACGAATCCTCAATCCTCACCCTTTCAAGAAATTCATCATCCCGTCGAATCAGCATGCAGCATCAAGATCAATATCGATGCTTTGCTGAACCTTTTACTTTTATTGCTATCCAGGGTAACATGGGTGTACGAGCGGGCTTCGTTGGGCATCATCACCAGCAGCAGAATTAAACAAAGTAAAAGGGAGTGTTGTAAATGGTAATTAGTAATTGTAAAGGCAGTGTCCTAAATTAGCTATGGGTATACTTTTTGAATGGAGTGTTCAAAATTAGCCACGTATAATGCTTT
>JAQIWX010000849.1:0-13132 GCA_034696785.1 Lepidocyrtus cyaneus | reverse complement strand
TCCCAGCAGCAGCAGCAGCAGCATGCAGCAGCATAGCAATATCCCAAACAGAAAAACATTTCCCATTCTACATGATCCATCCATATCCAATCTAATCCAACATGAGAACCAAAAAGAAAATCCTCTCCACCAAAAGGGAGAAATAAGTATATACGGGGGATGGTGCCAGGATCAAGTTTCAAAAAAGGAGCTCTCTTCATTATTTGATCCTGCTCGCTCCTCTTCTCTTGTCCCGTCATCATCATCATCATCATCATCATCAACATCATCTTCATTTCATGATCTCTCTCCTTCCCGTGTACTCACACTCACACAGAGTCAGAGTCACTCTCTCGCGACTCATTCCACTCTCTAAACTAAACCAAACAAACTAACAACAAAACAGAGTGTGGAAAAGGGATCTTCTCAGCTCTCATGTATGTATGTGTTCCTTCGTTACGTTACTTTACTTTATACCCATGCATATTGCACTCCACCGCCAACCAACTCCATCCATGTATGTCCACAAAACACACATCAAGTATTATAAACGATCAACATCACCTTTTCGCTCTTCTTCAACGTCCTGGCTCTAGCTCTGCCTGGCTCCTGCCTCTATCTATGCTCCTGATATTAATAATCATTGCATTTGGGATTGCATTGCAGCATTTTTTTCCCATCTTGTTATTCCTTTGCTCACTCGCTCCTTCCAAAACCAGAAAAGCATAAAATAAAATTGTACAGAGCAGGCAGAGGTTAGGTAGTAGTAGCACCAAAGCAACATTGTACATTCTAATATTGTAGCATGCCAATCCGATATGCAATGTTACGTATTTTATACCTTTAAAAAAGCAAAAGCTTTATATCTACTTTACTCTTTGGAGGAACAAGTATAGCCAAACCACGTAAAACCAAACTAAACATAAAACGTCGCCGTCGCCGTATCCCTCTCCTGTCCATATCCATAAGATTTTTTTTTCTTATACCTTAATATCTCCATTCAGTAAAGTATATTTAAGTAACGAGAAGAGGAGCAGGGGACACAATAAGCGCTCCATCGAAAAAGTAGAGAGAGGAAAAAAAACTTACTACTTTACTACTACTGACTTTACTTTAGATTTTTACATGCACGCGCAATATATATTAAACAACGTTACTGTTCGTAATAATAATCATCATCATAATAATAATAAGAATAACATTCTTTTATTGTTCAACCAGCACTGATATCGCCTCCTGCTAATACAGTGAGTCGGGAGCAAAAGGAGCAAAAAAATATAAAAGAAACAGACTCCGCCAATTGCAATTTTACTATTGCTACCTTTAAAAAGGAAAAAAAATGTGCTGATCATTTAGTTATATTATTGGAGGAACATAATGTTTAAGATGGATTGTTTGTGCTGCTGCTGGGGTTATTGCTGGGGATAGCTGAAAAGTATATTTAATACTGTTTGTTTCCACTCCTGTTGTTATTTTTTGTTGCTGCTGCTAAAAAAAATTGTCTTTTGGAGTGCGACTATGCATTGATTATTATTATATGCAATATTATGGCTGATTGATTGACAGTTTCCCCTTCCAATAAATAAATTAGCAGTGGAATATAATGTGACAGTGGAAGGTTGATTGGGAATAATGTGTGGTAGTATGAGTAGTGTAAAGCTACATGATCCAATAGCGACGACTGTTTCTCCTTTCGCAGCTCTTTGTTCACAGCGAACGAAAAGGGGTGAGGAGGGTGAGAGGGAGTGAGTGTCAGTGGAGGAGTTAAATGCAGATTGCAAAGTTAAGCTTGAAGTGAGTAAAAGGTAGTAAAAAAAGTCTGAGGGGAGGAGTGAAAAAAGGAGGGAAGAAAGGGACGGGGGGAGAATATCGTTAAAACGTTTATCTTTTGGAGTATCGGGGGAAGGAGTGACGTCGGAGATATTTTCAATTGGGAGGAGTCTCTCTCATGGGGAAGGGGGGAGGATGATGGTGGTGGTGATGATGTTGGGGAAAGTGTTGCGAGAAGAAGTGCCATACTCATCATTATCGTCTCTGCTGGAGGGTGCAAGGACGAGTCCTCCGCGGAAGTTTTGGAGTTTTGAATAAAAAGAAAGTTGCAAGAAAAGCTAAACCCTTCTGCAAGAGTTTGCAGAACGGGAGAGTTGTACAAATGAAATCACGACGAAGAGAACAGTTTAGAATTACTCTACGGTCGTCGTAGCAACAACGTTATTTGTGTCAAGTCCAGAGGGAGAGAGGGAGGGGACGCACTCCAGACAAGACAAAGGAGAGTTGTCCAGGGGAAGGGTGGGAGAAACTGAGCCCCACACGTGTAGCCTCCCGGAAGGAAAAAGAAAGTGAAAATGGAGCGGAAGAACCCTCGAAAGAGTCCTGTGGCGGGTGGTGCTACCCCGGCGAAGGTGTCCAGGAAAAGGAATAAAAATGGGATAAGTAAAATTAAGGAGGAGAAGCCACCTGTGGGAGGGCCAGACTCTGGCGGGGGATCCGGGGGCGGACCGTCCAACTCTGTGAACCCGGATATGGGGGATGGATCGTCGATACCAACCCCCTCTAATAAAGGCCTTCATGATGATATCATGATGAATGGAAGTGATATAAAGTTAGAAAACCCTTCGACACCTCAACTCCTCGATGTGAAAAATGAGTGTCCGCCTGATATACCGCCACTTCCAGAACTTGGCCACCCTGACTTTCCAGACTGTAAGTTTGATTGTTCATTGTTCATCGTTGTCATAAAATGTGTTGTTAAATAAAGTTTAGTAATGCACGTGGCACCTGAGAGTTGACAAAGATGCGCGTTACGTTGATACTAGATAGGGAAGTGTCTCGCATGTGCTGGTTTGTGTTTAGTGAACGCTATACAAACATAATACTATTCATAAGTTTCCTTTGTCTTTAGAACTGCATTTAAAACTTAAACAAGCATAGTGTTACGATTTTTGACATACTAGCTTGGTTTGGTTTTAGGTCAGAGCGTCGTCAGTTTCGAGACTCGACTCGAGTATGCAGTTGCGTTACTTGCATTTTGCAAAGTGGATTTAAAATGTGCTAAATATTTTTGCATGCACACATTATTATTATTATTTCATAGGCCACTAAAATTGACTCGGCAGCATCAAAGGATAAATTTTATTAGTATACTTCCGTAAATCATTGCTGTGCTGAACGTAGTTTGTCTTGTGCAAATGCATCAAATAAATGGATGATGCATACTGAAGTTGACCTTCGCAGTATGTCGCCGTTTCCTATAATCGGCGACATTTCCTTTGTCTAGAAAATTATTACAGTAGTTTGGAATGCCATAAAACAGGAATTCATACCGTTTTTCCTTTTCCCATATTAGTAACAACAATGCAATAGAAGCAATTTGTTTTTGAATATGAAAATCTTCTCGAGTTGAGTAGATTTTAATGATGAAAGCATTTAGGAATGCGGATTTAAACGTTGAATCTTAGGTTTGCAGAGAAATGATATAGGGAAAACTACTTTGCGTTAAATACAATGTTTCAATCAATATGAATATAATATGAAATTATTTATTTTGAGACCTTGGCGTTGTATATTCGCAAATTGTAACTGCGTTTTTATGGTGGAAGCACAAGAGAAAGAATGACAAATTAGAAATATGACACAGCACCTGAGAGATTTTACTTGATATAACTGATATATGCATGATTTTTGTTTCGTTTACTTGCAGGCAAACCCCCAATGAATTATAACTGTTATCCACATTATAATAATAACATGCCTCCAAATAATATGAATATGTCTCCACATCCGTCTGGCCCCGCGCCTGGACCGGGTCCAGGGCCAGGAGGACCACCTGACTTTGGCCCACCTCACCCCCAGGGTCAGCCTGGAATGATGGGAGGTTATCCTCCTCCTCCACCACCCGCACCACCTTCATCCACCAAGCAACAGCCAAGCACGATGGATGCCCAATATATGCAACAGCAAAGCCAGATATTTGTATTTTCTACTAAGCTCGCGAACAAGGCTGCCGAAGCAGTGTGTCAGCAGCAGTATCCTTCCATAATTGCATTTCACATGTCACAACCCACGACGAGAAAGTTCTTGGAGGTAAGCAAACTAATCTAGTGTAGAAATGGAAGTATTTTAACTAAACACTAAAATACTAAACCGTGATTTCCCGGAAATTTCAGAAAAATCCGTTTAAAATGAATAATTTTGGACGACAGTTCCAAGGAAATCCAAATTGGCCTCCGGCTCAAACCGGAGGGAAAGTGAAGGGCTCAAAAGGGGGACAAATGATGCAAATGCCTCCTGGTCCACCTCCACAAAATATGCCACCTGATTTCAACCCCATGCATCAGGGCCCTCCGCCCCCTGGTGGTCCCGGTCCCAACTGGAATAATACTCATTCCCCGGTAAGCACAACATTGTTTAGAAAGACGGAAAACTATCTAATTATGACTTACTTTTTTTGAACTGTTACATGAAGGATTTGTATTCCATGTATTAATGTATTTTCGCTTCGATATTTTTTCGAAAGAAACCTCCACAGCCTGGATACCCGAATTATTACGATGGACCTCCATATTGCGGTCAGGGTCAAGGCCCTGGACCGAATTCCATGGGACCTTGTCCCGGTGGACCTCCAAATTCTGGTCCTGGTCCCGGTGGTCCTGGTGGTCAGCCGCCAGGATATTTTGGGGGACCGAATGCACCGCCATGTCAACCTCCCGGTCCTATGCCTTCAGGTGTTAAAATACCAGATGAAAATCTTACACCTCAGCAACGTATGCACCGTGAAGAGCAACTTGCGAAAATGAGACAGATGCATAAGCTTTTGTTTCCTGAAAACGATCATCCGCAAAACATGCCTGGGGACCCTAACTGCCAACCGATGCCACCTCCTGAAAATCTTGACGCGTACAACATGGCTGTAAGAGTTAATCATCAAATTTACACTACCGATTGCTATAATATACGATACGAATATAGAGTTGTACTTTGTCATATCACATGTCTTATCATATTATATTAATTTGTTTATTCAACAGAATGAACCTCCACCCGGCGGACCTGGGATGGGAATGGATCCGTCGTGGCCTGGAGGCCCTGGCAACGGACCTCCCAATAACAAACCACCCGGTGGTGAGTGGGGCTCAAATAACAGCGGTTTTTTCATGGACGGGCAACAAGGACCTCAACAGCAACAAGGCTTGAAACCACCTAATGGGCCGCCTGGAATGGGGCCACAAGGTAATGGTCCTAGAACGTCCAAGGCAACGGGAGGTAGTATACCTAGTCCGGCTACCCCACTCACTCCTGGTAGTTCTTGCGGTGGTCCCCACAGGTAAATGGCAAACTTATCTGAATCTAATAGTCAATACTTCTCTAATTGTGGTTAGGAGTTTGGCTAACTTTTGGTTTATTTGTTGTCTTTGTAATCAGACCTTCACCTCACTCACCACTTCCAAATGATCCCCTGTACCCTGGTGGCGGTGGACATTCATACTACCCTTCTGGTTACTACAGTCCACAAGTTGGCCAACTTCAAGACAGCTCGCCAAATACTGCCGTCCAACGTAAAGATTCGGAAAGTAGTAATAGTGAAGGAGGTAAGAGTAGGAAAGAAAAATCGTCGTGTTCGATTTCGCCCACGTCATCGGCACCTCCTTCTGTTAAGGAAGCTAATCTGATGCCTGTTCCTTCACCTCAACAAATTCAATATTTAAACGTTTTTGAAGGCCAGGAGCTGACAATACAGAAACAACCTAATGTTGGATTGGCTGATCATAACAGTGATGCTTCTCCCGTGTAAGACGACATTGCATTATGTTTGAACCCTCAAAATAATATCTATTTCATGGAGTAATTAATTGGTAATCTGATCAAAAACTTTATTTCAGGATGCCTTCATCCAACATGGATATGAATCCATCAACCCCAAACGTAGGACAGCAAAAACCATCCCACTCAGCCCCACCAACTCCTGTATCGATGTCATCTGGGAATCAAAAGTCATCTGACCCCTCTATGACGTCCTGTAACAGTAGCTCAAAGGTATGTTTAACGATCAGGGTGACCCATATGTTATCGCAACAGGGAGAAAACATATTAATTAATTGTGTTCGGAATTTCAGAACCGACCCGGCAGCGTTGGACCTGCGGTAACCCCTAAGAATAGTACAACTCC
Organism: Lepidocyrtus cyaneus; assembly: GCA_034696785.1. NCBI lineage: Eukaryota > Metazoa > Arthropoda > Collembola > Entomobryomorpha > Entomobryidae > Lepidocyrtus > Lepidocyrtus cyaneus. Next base: position 6,987 of record JAQIWX010000849.1, on the reverse strand, counting down.
AAACCCAAGTCCGCAGGGAGTTGACAAATCATCTCAACCTGGTACTCCCTTACAAATGAACATGGATGGACTGAAATCAAACAACTCAGGAAATTTTGGTCCCGGATCAATGGGTCCTGCTACTAGCAATAGTGGTCCACCTTCGTCGTGCAATATGATGAAGCAGGGGATGCCACCCATGGGCATGGAACCTCATCCTGAGGGTCCAGGGAATGGTGTTTTTGATAACGTCCCATTAAATCCCAATTTAAGTGGACCTGGACCGCCAGGAAATAAACCAGCCTTTGATCCAATTTCTTCTATGGTACAAATGTCTCAGCAGCTTACTGGGGGGAATGGAGCTCCCTCAAATTCCTCCGGAGGCGGGTATGGATCAACATAGTTATTATGATGACCTTGGCTTTGCCATAAAACAAGAATTCTGATAACCAATTGTTTGTTTTCCTTAGAATGAATGCCAATGGTGGGTATGGCATGAATGCTCCAGGAGGTCCGCCAATGAATCCTAACATGGTAAATTTCAACACTTCGATGCACAGCGTTCAGGTAAGTGAATTATATTCTTATAATTCCTGTACTTTATTTAAATTCGATTTGAAATTGGCTCCATAATGTATTAAGTGCTCATGAACGCTATTGAACCTCTAATCGCAGAACGTTGACGGTGGGATGGCTATGGGAGGACCTCAGACTGTAAACAATACATATGTAAACGCTACAATGACGATACAACAAATGAATATCCAGAATATTCCCCCGTACATGAACCCTGGTCCAGGAATGGGACCGATGGGCCACCAAATGGGCAATAATCATATGGGTCAACAAATGGGCGGTCCGATGGGTCATATGCCACCAATCAGCGGTAACAATATGGGTGGCGGACCACCACCGCCGATGGGTGGCGGCCCTCCACCGAATATGTCACAACAAATGGGACCGGGCCCAGGAGGTCCAATGGGACCTATGGGTCCGATGGGCCAACAAATGCCACCGGGAATGGGATCCATGAGTTGTGGCGGACCTCCAATGTCAGGCCCTGGCCCAAGAGGTGGGCCGCCTCAAATGGGGTATGGAAACCAACCGCCACCAAGAATGCCACAAAGTGGTGGATCAAATAGAAACAGTCCGTATGCACGTATGCCTAATAATCCTAATGGCCCTCCCAGAGCTTTCGGTGGAACCAATATACAGGTCAAACCAAATGCACCGAATACAATACAGTACCTTCCTGCAAGGCCGCCACCTCCTCACAATCAAGGCCCTCCAGGCATGTGCTCGCAATCAGGGGTGATGGGAGGACCTGGGCCTGGTCCAGGACCAGGTGCTCCTGGCCCAAATAGGCCTAATTTGGACTTCCTCCAACGTTATACAAATCCTAACTCTGGTCCTGTAGTAAATGTAAATATGGGAGTAAGTATATGATACAATTGTAGATTTTATTTCAAGCTTCAATTTTTCAATCAATCAGCACATTTTGAATAGATGTTAAAATTAGCACTCTGTAAACAGTTTCATTGATTATTGCTGCATGTTGCTTTCTACATTTAGCTATCTTTAACAACAGCCCTCCTCATGAATCAAACTATGAACGAAAGAGTTTCTTGACTTAAGTTTAATAGCGCTCGTCCTTCCTTGCTCAAATTAGACTAACTATGCTTGCTCTTCCTTTCCTACAAACATATATTACTTATGTATGTGTATCTTAGGTGAATAGTGAACAGTGTGTTCGCTAAAACCCTTTTTCTAATTATGCAATGCATTTTACAGCGCGATCAATCAATGAGTTAAAGCTTATAAATGACAGTAGAATAACAGCATATGAACTGTCAGTGGAAAGCATTTTCTGACCGACTTTATCTTTATTTGTCATTCACAGATGAACGTGAACGTCAACATGGGAGGTGGTAATCGAATGCCATACGGTGGGCTTCCATCCGGCTCAGGTATGGGAGGAAACAACGGACCTTCTCCAGGATGTGGCTCAATGAGGGGTCCTCACCCACCTGTAATGATGGACCAACCTCCCCCCGGTGGTCCCGGAATGAAGGGCCCCGGTCCTGGTGGTTACCCTAGTGGACCACCAAGTGGCCCTCCGCAGCTTCCTCCATCCGACCCCGCTTATGCACAGCAATTCCACCATTTCCAACAGCAGCTCTATGCAACCGGATCCAATAATGGGAGAAATCCCATGCAGCCCAATGTCCAAAACAATCCGAATACGCCACCCAACCAATTCTTCAAGTAATTGTCTTCAAAAACAGTAACATAAATCTAATTCTAAGTAGATATTATTGAGCAAAATAACATGTACTTTCTCTGCCTATACTTAACTTGGTATACATTTGTTGAAGGGTCAAAGCAAAGATATTACGAAATTCATTTTAACTAAACTCCACTTCTCTATTTCTTCTGGCTACTGGACATAGCTATTTAAATTAAAATCACAATTGACAAATTGTCATACTCCAAAAGTAACCGCGAATACTTCCCTTTGACTAGACTTTCAGTTCGACACTAATAATAACGAAACATTTCTAGCAAAACTTCTATTTATGGAGATTAAATTGATAAAAAAATTAACGGTTCTTATATAATAATACTCAGTATTTGGTAGTCAGTCACGCAAAGAATCAGTTGAGCAATGTAGTAGTATACGCTTTTGTGGCGAGGTAGTAAACTAAGTTCCATTCACTTTAGTTAAGTAGAGTGCTGGATAATGTCTTTTTGTACACTAACCACCCATTTTTTAAGTTGTATTTTAATTTTTATATTTTGTTGTGCAAGAAAACTCATTATTTCTCCTTTCTGTTGATTTCTTTTGTGATTAGCTTCTAGAACGTAAGTGAGCGGCGGCGTTGTCCATAGTCCGTTTGTGATTACAAAGCTTCCTCACATCCTCATACTTGCTGACTGGGATGGTGATTGGTTGGAGGTGTAGGTATGACGACGTGACCACACATCTATAATTATGATCTTCAACTGTTTTTAAACAAACAAAAAAAAACACGAACCTATTTATTTCATTATTTTGTACGCATGTATAGTTTTTGTATAAATCAAGTTCAAATTCAAGCAATGTTTTTTGTCGCCATACTAAGATATAAAAATATATATTATACCTAAATATACGTAGACATGATTTTGTTCACACCGTTCACACTTTCTAGCATTTATTGTCAGGTATATCAGTTCTTTCCAACAGTAATATTTATACGGCAATAATAACTGGGTGTGTTTCCTACTTAGCTTAGTCCTTCTTCCCTTTCTCTCTCACAAAATCTGTCTACAACAAACCTACTCCACGTTTTAGGCCGATAATTTCATTTTGTTGATTGACTTTGATTTAAACGAAAAGATAAGATGAAACAAGGTTCGTGATCTGGTGCAATAATTTGTTACAAGAATTATAAATCTAGCTAGTTATTAAGACGTTTAACGCTAGCTTAAGACTTATACAACGTACAGTACGTCTAGACTATATAATTATTACTTTCAAGTATTTATATTTATATTCAAGTATAATTTCAACTATCCGCTAACAAGTTGCTGAACTGCGGATACGACAAAAGGAAGCTCCAGTCTGCCCTTCCTATTGACACGGGATGGGGTAGCCTGAAGAAAGAATGATGCTTACCACCACCAGAGACGCTGCTGAAGAGGTATTGATATTGGTTGGATGAACGCAAGTTGTTTTGTATTTCTGGAAACCATCCTAGCACTAAAAATCTTGCAGCTAACCACAAAGAGAGGAACTGAATTATTAGAATAGATTTTTTTTAAACAAAAACTATGCAGACTATTAAAAATTTATGCATTTACAAGTTAGGATAGATAAATAGATATATCTTTTTAGTCAGGCCAGTTTGTGGCTGAAAATCAAGCAATCATTTTACTTAAGTTGTTTTTTAATTGAAAGAAAAAATGAGACGTTTCCTGTATATCATCAACTAATGCCACTTGTTGACTACTTTACTTAAGGGAGTGGAGTGAGCCAGGTATGCAACGCAAAATATTTACACTTTAGATAAAGTAATAATAGTAAATTGCTCTTCTATTGAAAAAAGAAACTAATAGTAATAAAGAAGTAACACACGTCTATCAGGTTGCACTAAACAGCAACCAAATTACCGTAAGTAATAATCAAAAAGGAAGAACAAAGGATTCTTGATGTTGTACCAGCAGAGAGGGAATCATCATTATCTCGTGTTTGTGGGCAGCTCCCTTGCTAAAGCTGGGATTTTTGTAGTCTACAGGGAACTTTTTTACAACTAATAATAATTGCAAAACTACAAATCGAGAGAGCCTAATTTTTTATCATGACAAAGACATAATAAAACGTATTCAGATAAACTATGCAGCAAAAAAAACACACTCCTATTTATATAATCGTAAATGTAAGGAAGAAGAAAAGTTTAATGTCGAGATAATCGCAAATTTGGACCTTTTAAGTTTTATCTCATTTTTTTAAAATAATTTTATGGGAAGTAAATACAGATAGTGAGCATACCTATTAATAATGATTGAAAAGATTGTTTTTGTACTATTTCAAAAGAAAATTCGGTTCTGGTTGAGAGGGTTGTAAAACGCGCTTAAAGATGAAGGGATTGTGTGGCTAATTAAGTTGGCGAGGAAATTGGAGAGTTACGCATTTAAAAACCTTTTAGCATTTTAATATTATTTAAGTTATTATTTTAAAAATATCCACCCTATCTCAGTTAAGCAGCTTGAAGCATTTACTTAAACACCTCAGTTTTAAATATAATTGACTTTGGTCTTTTTTTCTACTTAACAAAATAATGGTAAAATAATGCCTTGACGTAGCAATAGTCATTTACATAACATGTACGTACATTGACCTCTTCCGAGGAATGGGGCAGGGGAAATAAGAAAAGGGAAGGTTTGTGTTTTGAAAGCATTTAACTAGTTTAAACTACGAACCGTGAGTGATGACTTATAAGTATAATTATCGTACATAGATAGGTGAATGTAAAAGTAAAACGATTTACAACAATTACAACGAGCTCCCTCCCCTTTCTTCGGGGGCTCGAGAAACTAAAATCCGTTCAGACAAAACGGTAGCAACGTGATTAACTAACTGGCTTCCTCTATGTACTTTCTATCGTCTGGAGTGAGTGTAAAGATGCGTGTTGTTGGAATCCATCTGTGAAACATCATCAAACCATAATTATACTAGGTTTACTGACAAATTGAGATTTTTATGAGTACACACTACTTACGTATTTCTAACAAAGAGTCACAAAGAAAAACTATTTAAAAGTATCTTTAACATTATGCAATGGTATTTCCAAGTTGTTTTTTTTTACAAGCTAGAACAAAAAACTGTGCAACTAACAAAACTTTTTTTTTGTATGAAGTCTTGCAACTTCTCTATCTGTAACTGTTATGTAATGTCATAGTCGTTGTTTTGTTGAATTATATATATATATACGTATATAGGTATGTGTCAATTTTTTTAGCCTGCCAATGCCATATTTTAAGTTTTGCTATAAAGGCCAACAAGTAGGAAAAAGAAGCATTTTATTGTCTGTATTATATTTTACACTTAAACGAGATATTTTAAATGTTTCTTAATCCGTGTCATTATGTAAGGGAAAAGGAAAGGATTTTATCATCATCATAAAAAGAGCATAATTATGTTTAAGTATTTTTTTGTATTAAGCTTTAACGTTGTTTTAGGGAAACGGAAATATATAGGAAATCGGCTGGGCTCACAAAAAAACGAAAAAATGGAAATACGGTAAAATGTTCAAGCCAATTTATTTTATACTTAATTCAGTTAAAGTTCTTTCAGTGAAAACAAAACGAACAAGAAAAAAAACTTCTCTATCTCTTACAACCTGTACAATAATTATGTATTGTATTTATATTTTCGAGTTTAAGCTATGAAAAAAACAAAATCAAAAACTATCTTTCACAGAACACACTATGATCTTTACATGTATGTATACATTTGTCTTCGTACTGTAAACAAAAATGGTAATAATGATCTTGCTAAGTGGCCGCCACTTATTAAAAAAATGTTAATTACAGTTAGACATAGTAAACTATATACTATGCGGTTACATGCTCAAATGTAATGCGTACATTGTTGTTTTTTGTTGTTATTGTTGTTGTTATTCGTCAATTTTGTTTTCGGATTGACTTTTGACATAGTTGTTGTTGTTATGTAATTATTAAAATCATCGGTATATCAATAAATATGATAGTTAACAAATGAACTATAAATATGGTTCATTGCATAAAAAAATAAAGTAATGTTATATGTACTAATTAGGCGTTTTTTGTACGGAAAGAAAAACATAAGTACTACCCCAGAGTGGCTCCTACGTAAGAGTGAAACTATATGAGATACAAAACATAAATAAATAAATTGTAAATAGAATGTTATTTTACTAAATGTTTATGATCTGCGATAATACAAGTATGCAACTTTTTAAGTATTTGTATAGACACCTTTTACTTCAGGCATTTGTACACAACTATGGTAAATATAGTGAGCAGCTTTCAGCCTAAAAAACTGTCTATTTTAAAATGCATACGTACATACATAGATAAATAAATAAATATATATTAGATTTAAATATGCATAATAATAATAATATATGTTTACTATACGAGAAAAAATGCTTATGTTGTTTTTAATAAATCCGAATCATAATAGTTATTTAAGGAAGATATTAAGAGAGAGAAAAGAGAATATTAAAGATTTATTAAAAAAACATGTGCACATAAATGTACATAATATTACTTAAATATTGTAATATCTGATGACTCTGTTTTGCATTTATAAATAAAAAAAATCATCTCAGAATATAAAGTTTTTTGTAGTTGTTCCCGAATCTACTTGTTTTCTCATTGATGCAGCGATGAATATGAGTTGACACGCATAAATATGTACATATGAATAATCCCTGGATTTGATATGAATAATGAATCTTAATAACTCGCACAGAAACCATATCC
>JAQIWX010000848.1:0-13138 GCA_034696785.1 Lepidocyrtus cyaneus | reverse complement strand
CCCATGATATGCAAATTTACGTTACGTTAACATGGGCAGGATACAAACATAAGTAATGGTGGATATACCAGTAAGTTGTCAGTTGAAATGTATAGTAATCAACACTGCACTCAAACTAACAAGATTTAAAAGCATTTTACTGTCGAATATCACTTACCAAATTGGACCTTTCTTTTGACTTCCTTCCTTACGTCCGCGTCTTTAAATCTTCAGTCGTGTCGTCAGTTGTCAGTTGATTTTAAACTTGATATTTGATGTTGGAACAAAACTGTCCGTTAAATAAATGTCAACAATTAAATCCGTCAATTCACTATCAACTATTCAATAATTCAATCAGTTCTCCTCTCATGCCGGTTTAATGGTCACCCTCACTTTGCAGTCCCAAATCAATCCACAATTTAAAAAAAAAAAATAGTCAGCTCCAATCTTGAATCACAATCGGAAAATCCCTCGTCAATCGTCAACTACGCCAAGCCCATAATTTTTCCGTTTCCTGTCCAGACCAGACACGAACAAAAAAAAACTCGCTTCGCTAGTCAGTCAGTCGATAACAGACAACAATCATCACAGGCAGGCAGAGAGAATGAATGCACTCTCCCTCAAATGCAAATGTACCTTTTTGTCAAAGAATTTGATTTTCCCGCTGTCAACGGGTCTAAATGCACAGCTGCTTTTATATTCCTTCTCTTGGGCAAGCAAAACTACTCTATGCAAATGAATACAAACAAACATGTTCATTCTTGTTCATGCACGCAAACACTTTTACCGAAGCAAGTAATGCATTTGGCTTTGGCAGAAAAGCGTTTAAAAAAACAATTTTTGTTTGTCTCATCTCATTCAAAAAGTGTGGAAATTTGTTGAATAGAAAGCAAATGTATTTTTGTGAATCTTAGTGAAAGTGAAAATAAATGGATAATTAGTTAAAGTTAGTGTGGGATGTTTTAGTAGTTATCTAAGTGTAAAGTGCAGCTTGAAAAGCTGATGTTGAATTGTTGGCCGATTTATCCTGCAAGAGAGTAGATTGAAATCGATAGAGTAGGCCAGCTTTTCGTTGAAAGAAAATCGTTGATCGTAGGAAATCACCAGCTTTTAATGGTGATTTTTGGATGAAGATAATAAGATTGCGGGTTAAATTAAATGTAATTACAATTAAACTTTAATTGTGAAGTTGTAAGCCTGGACGAATTCAAAATGCCAATGGCGAGTGTAGGGGTAAGATTATGATTTGGAACTGTTTATTTGTCATTTGTGGAGAAACAAATATATTGTTGGTGTAATTGTTGTTTTTTGTTCTTAAAATCAGGGGTTGTAATAATTTTGCTTGACTTTTTTACTTTATCATTTATATAGAACACGAATACCCCAATTGGAGGAGGAGCTACCCCCACGACCGGGGGGAATGCGACGAATGCGAATAATGCGACCCCAAATAATGCTGCAGCTCCGATCACAGCTAAAACGTGGGAGTTGAGTGACTACGAGCTCCAAAGAACCCCACAGGAAGCAATCACTGATAACACAGAGATTGCAGTGTCACCCAGAGCCCTACATTCGGAGTTGATGTGTCCGATTTGCTTGGACATGTTACATCAGACGATGACCACAAAAGGTATTAAGTTTAATATACGACGAGTAAATTAATTTATATATCTTTTCATATTCATTGTTGTTGGAATTTGTTAAATATTTTGACTAATGAATCTGAATCATTTAGAATGCCTCCATCGATTCTGTTCTGAGTGCATTGTTACTGCCCTTCGTTCTGGAAACAAGGAATGTCCCACCTGCAGAAAGAAGCTTGTTTCGAAAAGATCCCTCAGACCTGATCCGAACTTTGACATGCTGATCTCAAATATTTACCCATCGAGGTAAGAAATTCTCAGAACTTACTCAATTAATTGTCTTGAATAGTTGAAAAATAACAGGCATGTCTCTGTTATTTTTTCTACTTCTTGAATGGATCAAAATTGCATTACTATAATATTTATTTCTTGAACTTATTACTTTTTAGAGATGAATATGAAGCCCAACAGCAAAAAGCACTGGCCAGCTTGTCGAAATCTCACAACCAACAAGCCCTCGCCACTTCTATTAAGGAAGGAATGAAAGCCCAGTTCCAGATGCGGAAGCAGATTGCAAAAACTATGGGAAAGAGTAACCCGGACGGGACAGAAAGTCTTGGTGAAAGTGCCAACCAAACTGGCGACCCAGCAGTCGGTGTTCCGGGCAGTCAAATCGCTTCCACTGAAGATGCGGCTGTTAATAATCGTGGAACTGTAGCCGTCGGTGGGGCTGCAGGACCTTCACAAAGTTCTGCGTCTGTGAACAATGGCACACATAACGCTGCTGTTGTGAACACTGCACCGTCTGTTGGAGCAAGTAAAGCAGTGACCAATCGAGCTGAGTCAGTTGGTGATAATTCGTCAAATACGTCAGGTATTATTTTCGATAGAATTATGTCGGCCCCAGGATACACAGGTATTATAATGATAGGTTTAACAGAAACATTTATTTTAATTTTCGTGTATTTTGTTTTACATCATAGTCGGATCTGAAGAGGTGACAGAGGTAGAGCTAGTTTTCAAACCGCATCCAGACATGCAAGTTGGATCTACAGCCCCTCAAGCTCCAGCTGCTGGCTTACCCAGTGAACATATCCAAACCAGATTTATAAAAACTTCAGGAAATGCAACGGTGAGAACAAGCCTGATTAATGATTAATTAGAGTACCTTAGTCAAATTAAAGAAATCATAGCACACAGTTAATAATGTGATTATTTTTTTCTTTACAGGTGGATCATTTACGGAAGTATTTGGGGATGAGACTAGCCTTGGACTCTGAGAGCGGCGAAAGTGAAGAGGGCCCGCTAAGGAACTGTACCATCTGGATATGCCCGGACAAGAGCTTTATCAAAATTCCTCAAAGTTTGACTCTTGGGCAAATCTGTGACAAGTATTGGCGATTCAATAAACCCCTTGAGGTTTATTACAACTGGAAGAAAATCTGATTTCGTTAAATATGCCCGCGCTGTCAGTTTCAGTATTTTTTAAAGTTTGACAGTAAGGATGATTATGTTATTAATCTCTTTATTAAAAATATGTCGAATTCTGTGAAGATTTGTTTTGTTATTCTACTGTTTTTATTGTTATGTTTGGGTAGCTGTTGTATAGTATTGTCATTTTTCTGTAATTCCGTTATTTTCCCTATGAAAAATATAAACCGTACTGACTTCTATACTGTATCCTGAATTGCATTTTGGGTTCCTTAAATACGCATTCATTATTCTAATTGAGTCGGAAGTCAGTAGGACACAAAACATTATCATATTTGTTATTAATGGAATTTTGTAGTCAAAGTGTAAGCAGTGGCCAGGCTGCTGACTTCAAATTAACCATTCGCAGAATATTGGGATTAGATAAATAATTTGAGTATGAAATATTTATAAGGCCTTCCCTTTTGCACATAGCACACATACACATCCTACTATGTCGAAAACTGACCCATTTGGTTTGTACCGTTTCCAGCCTAATTGTTTCTGTAAATGATTTTTAAATCAAGAAACTTGTAATTGTCACTATCACATCGTTAGCCAACGATCGCTCCAATTAACAACTACATAAGTACATTAGTCTTGTCAAATGTTAACCGAAAAGTGACAAATTATTTAAATTGACAAGTTAGGGATTCTACGTCTTCAATCGATTACATCATTATTTCAATGGACTCATTTCATAATTTATTTAATTTTCAAAGAAGTAGCCACCAATGACACTGCACATTCACAGTAAGCCCATTGCATATCCTTTTCAGCTTATGTTACTTACCTACTTGCATAACTTATGTTAGAGCATTAAAGAGCATCCATATGCAAAACGTACATCGACTAGTAAAAAAACATCGTGTAGTAATAATCATTTTCTTCTCAAATTAGTTGTGACTTTCCATTTCAATTATCTTCAACTTCTCCAACAACCAACCTCAATTGGAATCCCATGAGCGAACAAATTTTTAATGAACACGACAATGACGAAACAAGCCCAAACGTCTCTTTTCAGAAGCAAAACGACTCGCGCGTTACCATTACGGCTACGGCATTGCGTTGCATTGCATTGTCAACAATTTTAATCGGCAAAAAAATGGCATTCAATCAAATGCAAAATGCAATGCATGCGGCACTACTCATGCAAGCACTTCATTTAGCTCTCAACTTCACAAAGACAACCAAACCAACCCATGAGAAGAGAATAGAATACTTTAAGATACTCCATCAGCATTAGCATTATCATTGAATCATCATCCCTTCCAACCACAGCATCAGCAGACCAGACGAGCAAATTTTTGCCCATCGCGTATTCTTTCTAGAATCTCACTCAAGCATCATCATCATCTTATTCTTATTATTACGTAATCATTAATGCAGCCTTTTGCATGATTATCTGTTTCTGCGCTGACATGAGTATGGTCATCCTAATCCTCATCATCATTCTCGTAATCATAATAAAAAAGTGTAAAAAAAAAGTTTATACACCACGACACCTCCATCTTCTTCCAAAGCGTATGCATTTGGAATTTAGACAATACCAATCATCAGTACATCAGTCATTTTGCTTTTATAGTACAATGAATTTTTATTCGCCGAACTATGCCATGCCATATCACATCAATCATCCTCAGCAAACTATCTCACAAGCAATCAAAGCAGATCAAGATTTACCTCCATGTAAAAAGGACAAATGAATCATTATTAAATGCAGGCAGCCCAGCCAGCCAGGCACTAACTGTTTTACATAATTTTCTTACCTTCTCATTATTATTTCATCTCATCTTCATTCATTTTCATGCAAGTGTGTCAGCAAGCGTCAATTCATTTGTTGCTATTTGTTTTCATTCATTGTTGAGAATAGAAGAACGTCATTCTCGGCCTATTTGCTAAGAGCGAAGCTTCTGTCCTGTCCGGTCTACCCATTTTTTTGCAGAAGCTGAAACGACTCAAGTCATGAAGGCATCATATCATACGTATCATTAACATACACAACTACTTTGTTTCATGAAGACTTCATGATCCTTCATCCACTTCCCCTAAAGTCCCTTCTGTATAGTCAATAGCGACCCTTTTGATGAAGATAAAAATAAGCCACTACCGCTACTCCATTCCTTCACGGACGGTGCGGTGGTGATACCGATACCGATATGATACCCATCCCCATTCTATTCCTTTTGATGAGAAAAAAGAAACACTTTTTATCTTATCCCATCCATCCCGTATCTCCGAGCATATCTTTTCAAAACAGAATCCCATATTATAGAGTAAAACAAGCCATTTTCATATAATTCTACATCCTCAATCCTTACTCTTTGCCTCAGTATTACTCACCGCCGCCTGGCCTGCCTTCCTTGTTCTGTTGCCTTGCCTTGGGATTCTTGGAATGGGATATGGCTATACGCAAAGGATACTTTACGTAACGTATTTTATCCTTATCCATGATATGATGCATTTTATTCCGTCTGCTCCTGTTAGACTAGATACCACACCAGCAACTAACTACCACCCTGAAAATATGTATTACTCTTTATTCTGCTATTCTATATGGGTAACCCTTTTTTTAAGAGCATTTTTCCTTCAAACCATTCCATACCTCCTTCCTTTTATCCATATCCATTCATACAAGCAAGCATATATTTTAGGTAGGCATGTACCTTTTGGCACTTACTTGCTTCAGCTATTACGAGAAAATGCTCTGAAAAAAAAACACACGTAACATTGTGAGAACACCAACACATGCGCATTCATAGTGGAGAATAAAGAGATGGAGATTTTTCTTCATATCATGATCATCATCATCGTCAGCAACCATCCGGAGGACGGTTCGACGGTCTATAACTTACTACTCTACTGTTTGTTGTAACTGTAGAGAAGAGGCTCGGCTAGACTCAAGCTAAAAAGGAGTGAGATGAGATGGAGTATTTTGCTTGTGCATGGATGATGGGGGAAAATTGTTCTATACTTGTAGTGTAATCTTTTATGCAATATAATACGAATTGTGTAATATACTTTAAACACGATACACTATATGAGAACTTATAAAGGACATCTCCTTCTATATAACATACATAATCATCATCATCAGGATTTTATATCTTATCATCATCTTCTCCCGTTCCTTCTCTCTCTCTCCCTCTTCTCATCATACAATGTAGTGAAAAAAATGGACTTATATTAGTTGTATGAACTCTTTTTTAACTACTGCTTTTCATACAAACATCAGCGCTCAGGTGAGTGGTTTCAGTTAAAATCTTCAGTTTTTAAAATATTATACAAACATTTTCATGAAGAAATTGTGTGTGGATTCGTATTAAATCCGGAGGAAAAGGGGAGAGGTGAAAGGCCTTCCCGTGGAGAAAGTTTCAAGTGATTTAAAATTTTAAATGGATGGTAAAGTCAAACAAACAAACAGATCGTCATTCCTGTTTTAACACAAGTTGAGGTAGGCCATTTCCCCCGAAAGAAAAAGTTATCAGGGCTCTCGATATTTTAGTCAGGGAAAGCGATCAGATAAGGGAGAAGTAGAATTTTTAATTTTGTTTCTGGCTGGAAGGATGAGATGATATAAAGATACCTAGTTACATTTTAGCTGGAAGATTTAGAAGATTTTTTTCAGTCTGCTGATGAGGGCTATATGAAAAGTGCATCGGTATAATAAAGTAGTCTTGTTTTTTTTACTGAGGAAGGAGTGAAATGTACATGACTACATGTAGAATATAAAGGAGTAAATTTCCCCAGTGTGTTTAGGTAAATTTCCTTTTCTTGCAAATTTGTTCTAGAAGAAGAAGGCTAAGTATTATGCACGATGTTTTAGGTCTTGTCTTGAGTTCCAATAGGAGATCCCGTGAGTGCTGTCATTATACATGGAAGAAAATCCGTCTGGAGGATATTTAGGAAATGTTTGCTCATATTTTTCACTTAATAGACTATTGTAAATTGTTCAAAAACAGATTTTGAGCTGGGGAAAACACTTGCAAAAAAATGAATGCATTATAGTAAGAAAGGGTATAAAGATTTTTTTCATGGAGAAAGTTTAAAAGTAGCCGTGGCTAATAAAAAATTCAAAAATTATATTTTAATTTACACTCAGGAACCACTTGGACGATAAAGACACTAAAACCACGAACATTAGAACAAGTTTAACTAACTTTTTAATAGTGATATTGAACTCTTCACCATCTCAAACCAAACCGGAAAGAAAAATTGACAACTGTTAACCTAAATATATTTTTTCAGGGTGGATGTGTGCCCATTTCAAAAGTGTTCTTATATAATTAATCGTTTTATTTTAATTTTTCAAAGTGCAAGAGTATATTGGATTGTTTTGATCTTTTGTTTATGTGTTTTTGTTATCGTGTTTTTAATTTTTAGTTATATTGAAAAAAAGTTAGTGGTTGTCACTGCTTTTTTGGATCGATCGCTGATATTCGTCTAGTCCGTCATTGATTTGAAAGAACAATACAGAAAATATCATTCGACTCACTTTCTGGGAAGGAACCCACTTCATTCATTCTACTGAAGTGAAAGAGGTCAGTATCGAATTTCCATTTTATTATTCTAATTTGCTTATCGTCATTCATCATATCAAAATACATACTTGATAGGTAATGGGAAAAATAATTATTAGCTTGTTAATGGGTAGACATAAATATGCGTAGACACATGTTGGTGTCGATGAAGCAATTTAACTAAAAAATGTAGTAGATGACAAGTCTTTTATCAAGGTAGTATCACACGTATGGATAATGTCATAAGTAATTCTAGAATGAATGAGTAAGCCGAGCCATTTCTCTGTAATTAATACCATCATTTGCATTTATAATGCCCTATTCATTCATTGATTGAGCTATTCAGCATTTTTGTTCCCAAACAATGGAACCTTTTCATCGGCAACAAAAGTATAGGTAAACAGAATTTTTTTTGAGTAACCTAATACGACTATTTATTGAGTGTTGAATAGGTGATTTTTATACAAATTATCGGATTACTTCAAACATCTCACTTTTGGAATTTCAATAGGCATAATACTATGAAATATGTCATAGATATGCCATGCCGCAACATTTTATCAACATCATGCCAGAAGCCAAAAAGAATTTAAAGCTTAATGTGCAACCATAAATCGCTGGATTTGCGAAAAAATCCCCAGTCAATAATGATAACGCATTTGTTATTCTTCCTCTTCATTTGATAAGCAAGCAGCTTGTCTTTAAAAAAAGAGTATTTGGAAAGCATGTCATTTGCAATTTTTACACTCATACAATTCTGCTGCAACTCGAAACTATTTGTTGATGTCATAACAAGAAGGCTTGTCAAGAGACACTTTTTGCTCATCTCACTCAACTCCAAGTATGGTAATGGTCCTCCAGCCATTGTCATTATATGGAAATGGCTCATAGCACCTCTGCTCCGAGCTGGTGTTTTGTCTCTTGTACAATGACCAGGTTAACATTTATCATCATTCATTATGCAAATAAGCCCATTAGAGGGGAAAATGCCATCCCAATCTGTCTTAATTCTTTAGTGTTCAAATATTTACTCACTTTTTTTTGTACAAAAAAAATAGCGTAAAGTGTAATTGAGTACGTTTGGTTGTGGATAACATGACTGGTCGCAAGTGCAGTCCTTATCATTCTCGTCACCATCATCATCATCGTGCAATACCGGTTTCCTATCGCATCACCATCATCATTTAAAATACGCCTTCGTGTAAAATGTCAGAAAAGTCAAGTAGAGCTATTTGTACCACTGTTCAAACTTACAGAAAAAAGTCAATCCACGATGAAGCTTTTTTTTTCAAGACTGTCTCGTCCCGTCCTTATGTTCTCGGTTGACTGATCCATTTTTGTAGAAAAAAAGACGGTTCATGTATAATCCATGTGTAGTTTTTCCCATTACAACTCAAAATAGATGGGTATGGCGATTCCGTGCTGTGAATTTAAAGCAGCAAAGACTTCAGCATCTACATTTTTCCCCGATAAAATAGGAAATCGGTTGGGAGTTCATTTCTATTTTTATTTTTTCATATGTCATTGCTGGAGAAAGATTTTGTTTTCCAAAAGTCTTTGTTGAACCCTGTCCTAATTTCTTTGGGGGCTTCTTGGAGCCAAAAGGGTTCATGGAAATGAATCATATGATGACGTAAAAATGCAAGCGGAATTCATTCCCTTTTCCGGTGAGTGAAATATCTTCTTCAATGGAAAAGAATTCCAGGGCACCACCATCCCATTCCGCAAAAAAACTATAATTTATTTTCGCCCTATTTAAGTAAGCTGGCTAGTTCACCAGTGAAAAAAAAATCCCCATTCCCATTAGAATGATTATGATTGTGAAAGAAATGGAGCAGAAAAGGGGAGAGAAAAGGGAGGGAGGATTGTATGAAGCTTTCCAAGTGAAAGCTTCTCCGCCATTCTATACAGCCTTCTTATATTTCAATTCTAGTTTTTAGTACATGTAACACTATCGCACTCTCTCTTTCTCTTCTCTGTTTACTTCCATCACGGAGAAAGCATAGGGGCATAGCGGAATGTCACAAGTACAGCGAAATGCTTTTCCCGTACTTTCTCTATCAAGCCATGCCATATTTTTTCGCAGAACTGTTTTCCCTGTAGAGTTTGGTTCGGGCTCTCATTGCTGAATGGGAAAAACACATATCGATCGGCGCATGCATTTGCTTGCATGCCATGATTTTGCCAGTTTTATTATGTGGAGCCACGCTCCTCGCATGCAATATCTTGTTACAGCCTGCTATTAAAGGGTCTCTGCTAATGGCAGAGGAAAACATTTTTGGGTGGGTGCACCAAATACCGACCATCGTCGTCATCATCAACATCATCGTCAATAACAGCCAGCTCCGTACTTTCTGGAACGCTACTTGCTATGATGCAGCTTGAGAGAAACAGGAAAGTCAAAGTGGCTAATCACATTATTCATGTACAACACGAGGTACTTGACCAGTAAAAGATGTTTTTTTTTGTTTGGAAGAGAGCCGAGAGAGAGGTGGAAAAAACGGCAAGGAGTACTATATTAGTACAGCCCAGTCCAACTGTGGTGGGAAAGTTGGCAGGAAAGCAGGAAGAGGTGGAGTGTTCTATACTTTCCCGGTTTCGACATGGAGAAAGTCACAAGATTGAGCAAGTTGGGAAACTTATTGGATGGGGATATTAGTATGAATTAGCAGCAAATTTATGTTGACTGAATTTCCTCTCAAAAATTGTACAATGGTTATATCCAAAAGGAAGTAGTACATACTACAGCCATAGTCATTTTATATCTCTTTCTTATATTTGTCTGTTTATATCTGTATATCTGTGTTAACGGCAGAAAAGGAAAATTACCCATAAAAAACAATGTTGTTTCTCGTCTTCTCAAGCACATGTGTGAATAACGGGCTTCCATTCAAAATAACAAAATTTATGGCTCCCTATTATGCTCTGTTTGCTTCTGAAATGCTCAGCATTCCATCTCATACGCTTTTAGTTCAGTCATCATCATCACCATCCGGCCAAGTTTAATGAGAATGGAAACACCTGACCTCACGAATGGATGGATGAACGATGATGATGTTGACGGCAATTATCCGCTGTTATCTATTCTCATTTATCAACTCTACAGGGGGATCATACATATCATCATCATCGTGCTAGATGTATGACGTTAATCAAAGGAGACGTGGTCGTGAGCGTGATCATTATAAACGTTCAGTGTCTAGTTAAAGAGCACATTTTTTTAATCACGGAGGGTTTGAGATCCACGCATTCGATTCTCTCGGGCCAAAATAGCGAGAAAAAAACTCATTGTTTTGCCCTTGTTCACAAAATTATTCCTATTAATAATAATAACACACTGGCCAGGGTTGAGTTGAAATTGAAAACAGGGGAGGAACTTTTTTTTAGGTCCAGTCGTAAAATAAAATTATCGTAAATTTTTATCCTCATTGGTTATAACTAACCATGATATGGAAGCAAGCATCTCCTTCATTTTGTTCTTTAAACAATCCATTCCGATTTTCGACATTGATTTTCTCATACAAATATTTGCAAAATTGTTTTATGGGAATCCGTTGGTTTTAGTTTTGGTGGATGGAAATTCACTCGTTCGGAATATGTGTACCTCTTTAAATTTTCACTGAGCATTCCGCATGCATTTCATAGGCCTTGCCATAGCCAGCAGAGCATCTTTCTCCCCTTCAAATCATCAAACCGAGTGTTTCAGATAAATCTTTCTTTCCTAAAATTGTACATTTTTAATACGATTTTTACTACGTGAAAATGATACCCTTGGTCGCTGATGCTGGTTTACGGTGTACGCTGAGAAATGTACTCTTTTTTTGGTCATGGTGTGTGGGCAATTGTGTTTTTATATCATGGTCTTATCTCCCTTCCACATACGAATACCGAATTTAAAATCCGTACACGATGCACTTTTTATTCTTTCATAATTCATACATTGTTCAAGGATTATCCTTCCCTCCCTCCCGACTACTTTGGCCATTCTTCGGTTCTTTTTTTGAACAGTAAAAATAAAAATAGTCATCTTGAATGCAGATCTGAGAATCTGCACACATTTTTGAGCATGATATGGATGATGATGATGGGTCAGTTTCCTCAGCAGCATGATGATATGATACCCCCACAGCAAGTTCATTG
This sequence comes from Lepidocyrtus cyaneus, assembly GCA_034696785.1. Taxonomy (NCBI): domain Eukaryota; kingdom Metazoa; phylum Arthropoda; class Collembola; order Entomobryomorpha; family Entomobryidae; genus Lepidocyrtus; species Lepidocyrtus cyaneus. The sequence goes on along the minus strand of JAQIWX010000848.1, from coordinate 1,446 downwards.
TTCTTGCACTGATTTTTTTCCTCCTCTCTAGTAAGTAGTGAATGATATGTCTGTTTTTTTATAAAGTGTATGCAAAAATACCAAGAAAAATATCAACGTGATAAATAATCGTCAAACCGCACAGTTGTAATATAAAACCATCAAAAAGAAAAGAACTGCTCAGCCCATCGCATCGTCCAACAATCCACAATGCAATATGTATTATTTTTTGCAAGTTCATTTATCGCTTTAATATTAATAACAATGCTCTGCAGGGTAGGAAAAAGTATTCCGGCGGTGGTAGTAGCGATATGGTGGCATAGTAGTGGTGGTACTTGTGGGCTTTGTCTAGGTATATCATCTACTCCACAATCATATCATCCTTGAAGGTTTTATTAAAGACAGTTCTTATTTTCATTTTTGGGGGATGATCGTCATGAAATCAAACGAAAAACGAACTGATTATTTTTCTACCTGTACTTGGTAGTCTCATTTCAAAAGGGGAAGGGGCAAACATCTTGGGATTTTATTTGATTTCCATTTTTATCAACATCATCGGTAATATCCTATAAACAAAGTAACCACACAGATCATTTGAGATGTTTTGGTCATGCGGCAGACTCGTTATTGGATTTTGATTCTGTATTTTACATAAAAATCACTTCATTACTTTCGATGATGTTTGGAGAAAATGAACTTCATAAAAGATTAAGCAAATGTATAATGTTAAAAACAGAAACGACAACATTGAAATAAAGTATTTTTTATATTCCCTAATTTGAATGCATTTCATTATACCACCACCATATTTGCTGAATTTTCAATTATTTTAATTTCACACCTTCCGCCATACATCGCCACTCCCCTTTCATTAAACCATTTGACATTTCCTTCCACTCCTTCGAAGGCACCTTCTTTTCATCAGGGCTGAAGATAATCTGTTGTCACGTTTTGATTACGGTTCAAGGTGAAAGGTTTCGGCTTCAAATGGTTTTATCTTTGCTGATTACTTCATCAACAGACCTTCGAGTCGCAAGTCTCCCTCATTAGTAAGGTCTATTGTTCCCAACCCACAATACCTACTAAACCAACTGTTACGAAAATGCTAAGACAAGTGCCAAAACAAAGCGTGAAATCCAAGCTCATTCTTTATTAAACGTATCGGAAAGTTTGTAGTAATTACATGCGCAATACTAATTAGTCCTTACTTCGTACAAATAGCTTTTCTGAAGGTGGTTTTAATTGTTGCACTCACTTTCATACTTGAACTGATAATGGGTGATTGGTTTTGCAGCATTTAAAAATTATACAAAGCCAGTTCGATTTTCATTTAAATGTATTTTTCACAGGTATCTGTTACAAAACCAAATTTAAAAAAGGTACTTATCATGCCAGTAATATGTATCAGATTTAGCTTCATAGCTATAGGATAATATTACGAGAAAAAAAGAGTTTTCTAAAAAATAA
>JAQIWX010000847.1:0-13144 GCA_034696785.1 Lepidocyrtus cyaneus | reverse complement strand
ATTTAAGTTTAGGAAGACCGCTTACCTAGAGTCATTGTAACTGTGCCACTCTCCACTATACGGATGCTTGCAGTAAGCTATATAATGACCAGAATAGGTTGAGCCGGAGTGATTGGCAACTCCATATAGATTATAGGACAAGGCGGAACTGCGATTAGCAGCGTAAGGCGATAAGTCCAAACTATTGATGGGACAGTCAACAAGGGTGCTCAGCTTTCCTCGGTAGCGCTCCGTCGGTGAAAAGCGTTTCAGATGGATGACTAAAATACGGGGGAACTTTTGGATGGTAAAACTCTTGGTGCACTTTCTCCGGCACTGGCACTTGGAGCAGGTTGGCTTTTCATCCCCGTCCAGCACCTCTTCCTTGTTGAAAAGCTCGAAACACTGGGACAGCCTTGTTGACCCCGATCTGGATGGGATGGGGAGGGACAAGTCCCAGAAGGGGTCGAAGGTAACGGAGCAATTCCCACAGACAGTGCACTTCAGTGTTGACCGGAGCTGGCCAACGAAGATGTCCACTATTCTACTATCCTCGTAACGTAGATAACGCTTCCACGCTTCAGCGGCTTTTTGAGTATCACTACAAGAAAATCAAAATGACATTTTATTACGTAATTCAACATTTTTCAGCCTTCCAAGTAAGTACTTAGATTGTTGAACTGGCTTACCTAAGAGAATCATCTATATCGGTGAGAATGGGCGTTGGTTTTGCCGTTACGCGATTCACTTCTTCGTGCAAACCTTCAAGCAAGTATCGGAGAAATTCTTGGGCATCCTGTTGACTATACCCCATGAAGCGAGGGGCAAATTTCTGGATCTGGTCTTTAAACGCGGATGTATCCACTACTCTCTGCTCCCTCCACAGTTCCTGAATTACTTCTGCGAACGCTGCAGATATAAAAAGAAAGCCCGTTGTATGACAAACAAAAGAACTAACTTTCATTTAATTTGTAAAATCGTATTATTTTTGGTTCAACTTACCCCTAATGAGACAGCCTTTCATACCAGACATATGGTTATTTATATCTTGCTGAAAACTATCCCTAATCACGTATTCCAGCAATGGCTTGGTATTACTTAGGCACTGGAGGACAGAGTTCATGAAACACTAAAAATATGAAAGCACAAATTAGATTTTTCATCACTTTATGGGGAACGGATATTTAGATTTTAATCTACTTCAATCATAAAATGGATGACTCACCGTATTTCCTATATTTCGGAGTCCAGTTAGTCCAGCCCTTTCATGGCCGTCCTTGGTTCTGAACCTACCCCCAAGCTGTGGTGATGAGGAAAATGCATCGCTATCCTGTTAAATCACAACAATAAAAAATTTACTTAATAATTTCTTAATTGCAATAAAAAATAATTACGTTACATACTTCCTTTTAAGCTGTGCAATCTTTCATTAGCAAATCCAACAAAAAACGGAACAAATACAAACTCAAACAATACATTACTCATTCATTAATTTCAGCGATAAAAAGGAAAATGCTCTCCTCATCAATCGCATAATAATTAAAAATACTATTTTTAAGAGGAATAATTAATATTTGATAGATAGCAAGCAAGCAAGCACTCCATTACTAACAGCTTCAGTCATCGAATCATTATCCCCAATTTTGGCACATCTGGGCCCCATGCACAACACTGAACCGTAGGCTAGATATACTTTGTGCATTAAACAAAGCCCAGAATACAAACCAGGTAAAAAACAATTGAACATATTTTTTTTCGCAAGTCCATACTCATTTTTAACTGTATTGCATTTAATTTTCCATGCAACTGTTGCTTACATAGTATCATTATCTTTATCAAGCCATTGTATAATTTCTTCCACATTATTTTATTGGCTAGTTCCACGGATACAAACAATTAGCACTTTGCTAAAAAAAATTTATACGCTTTATTGCGCATAGCTCATCCAACAATTTAGCTTATAGCTTATGCCATCTGCTCTTCGTTACGTGATTGATTTGATTAGATGAGTTGATTTTTTTATTGCCTATCTACTTTGTTTATTCTGGAAAAAAATGGATGGGGAATGGTTTCTTTCAAAATTAGAAATAATTTTATCATCATGATCATGAGGCTAGGCTGAGTGAGTTGACTTTGCATTCATGGTTCTTCTATAATCAGTATAATCTGGTTTTATTACATACTCTGATTATTTTTTTAGTCTGTCTCATCTTCTCCAACTGATTTGCACATCTGCAAAAAAAATTACCTTCTTCATACGTACCTACCATAAGGAGCGCCTGCCTCCCTCTACTCTAAAATTTATGATGACATTGATAGATGATCAAATTATGCAAGTGCAAAATCAGAGACCTGGCTCAACAAAGTGCAATGCAAAACAAAACAATAGGATTTCCATTGTTATGTTATCGTTTTTTATGGCCTACACGTTTTAAAATGCAAAATAGTGGTAACTACATAAATTACAGCTTGCTTTCTAAGCTACGCCTAAAAAAAAATCTGCAATGAATGCAACTTCAACTTGTCTAGCTGGCAGTTTCCCATATATTTCTGCATTTCGACATGGACAGGTGCTCCGGAGTGCAAAGTTCGTGTTATTTCCATTTCTCAAGAGTTTTACAGGATAATACGTGCGCTTCGAATGGTGCAGGTGGATGTTGACAGGTAGGAGGAAAATTACAGAATTTCCATAATTTAAAGTTCATAAAAATGGGGGAAATATTGTACAACTGAAATCAATATTTGTCTACGTGGAACCTTTAAAAAATATTTTTGTTTTCATTTGCTATCATTGATACCTTGATAATTTATTTCTTTTTTTCTTTTGAGAAACGTGTTGTGTGTGATGGAGCACGAGTAGATAAAAAACGGGAAACCCAAAAAAATTAACCCTCTTCTTCTGTTTTTTCACACGCGCGTGTGTGGAAAACACATAACATTACTAAAAAACTAATTACATTCTTTTACAACTTTAGGGAATACTACGTCAATTTACCTCTCAACTCGTATGTTTCACGTAGGTATGCTTTGTTTGCATAGCAAAAATGGGAAACCGCTTTAGTCTGGCTTCCTCCATCCTTCCTCCTATCATTCCATCTCATCTCCTCTATCTTTACAAAAGTGGATGCTGTTGATATTGTTGTTGATGATGATGTACTATAAAATGTAACCTTATTTTTTTAAACCTTTTTTCCATTATCAAGATCATTTTCCATTTCGTGTGAGTTCATTCCAGTCTATTTGTATGTCAGAAGAAAAAATTGTAGGATCAACCACCTCTTTTCGAACGTTATCATCATTATTATCCCTATTTGGATTCGTAGCGCGTGGGAAACATTTTCCAGCACAACCTACATGGTTTACTGATGATGGGGCTAATGCTACCTTGCATTAACTAGTAACCATCTACCTTACCCCACTTACATTATGCTGCCTCCATAAATGGGGAATTCTGCACATGAGTGATTTTCCATGCTGCTAATTCCTTCATGATCATGATCATCATCATATCTTCCAGCTATATAACAACTGTGAAATGTGCCCAAAACGATTAGGATGGCCTTAGCGCTTGCACTTGTGGAATTTTTGACTGACTTGCACAGAAAATCCCTCTCATTATCTTCCTTCCTTGTGCATACCAAATTTATGCAGTCAATGTCAAATTCTTCTCGACTCAAGCTAACTTCCTTCTATCATCAACGCCATATTGTCATCACAGCCATATTGTAACTCTTAACGTGTTTCCTCCTATCATATCATATCAGTTGATAATGCTGTCTCGTAGCCTACCGATCATTATTATTGGTGATTGATCATTCAATCCCAAATGTTCCAACCAAGCATATAGGATAAAGTACTAATGGCACGCTATAGTTGAGCTGCGAGCTATCACCAGTTAACTAAAACATTATTATAATGTTTAACATTGAAAATGGAAAGACTAGCTAAAAAAAGAGTCATCTGAAGATCACACACAGGGTTAATGTCTGCTCTTTGTGCATGACTCCGTATAGTTAAATATTTAACATGCAAAGGGGATTTTTGTGTCAGTCAAGCAAAGAGGAAAATGCTGATGGAGATGAGAGCAAAGAGCTCAAAAAAGACTATAAATGAAGTATAACAGTCATTGTTCACTGTAGCGGACTACATTTAATATTCACAGTGGGAATAGTTTTTTTTTTCTATGAAAAATTAAGCAACCATCAAAAAACGCTCTATTGATATTAGTGGAAATACTCACTAGCCATTCGCCAGATAGATAGATGCCAAATGAAGGAGTCAGTCTTCAAACAGTGATCTGATCGCCAAGGCTGACAACAACCCTCGTGGGTCATAATGAATATATAGTCAAGTCAAACTTTAATGGATACAATATTAATGAACTGCTATCACGCGTGGAATTGTTTAATTCTTACGAGCTAGCTATAATTCCATTTTCATGCATCTGCATATTATGTATTCCATTTTAGATACATAGTTGAAATTTTGAATCAACGAACTGTTGTTGCTCCTCCAAAAATGTTTAAGCCTATATGTGCCAAAAATTGTGCTAATAATTGCCTCACACTTTGCTTCTTTCCTTTTGAATGTCAGACAGACCAGACAGTAGACATTCTATTGTCAGGCTTAAATTCTAAATTAAAGCCTGAAGACATTAAATGTCTATGTCAATGCATTTAAAGCTTCTTGCTTGGGTAGGTATGAGCATACTAAAATGTATTTGCTGTCATTAAACATCATGTAATGTAATAGTCTTAAATATCATTAACATCGAAACACTATCTTCCATTCAGAAGTTACTAGCTTCAAACTCTAATTAACTTTAAATTTTTGTTGTGTAATCCACAGGTACATTAAAAGTTACTTTTTAATTGGATTTCCATTTAAAAACTACGTGCATCTATTAGTATTTACTTTCTACTTCGTCTAAAATAAATAATAATTTGAATATTCATAGAATCATATCATGACGAATAGCTACGAAGTAATCCCAAAAATTCCATTCACTGTCAATCCTACCATAAAATGAAATCTTCCATTATTCATCCCCTTTCTGCGTACGTAAACAATCGATTAAATAAATAGATTTTTGTTTACATGTCAAACGGACAGTCCTGTCGTCATCCTGTCCTGTCCTATCATCTTCAAATGAATATGTCAAACCAAAAACTACTCATCCGTATTGTACATTGTATGAGAAGGAAGGCAAAGGAGCTTAGACTAATTGCTCTCGACATGCCACCTTTCGGGTTCCCATTGTTTACCCTTTCCTACCTAATCCAATACAATTCAAGAAGAATATTATGATTATTTTTTGTTTGAAATTGCTCACGTAAGAAACGACGTAATCCGAAAGGTAGTTATCCTCTGACACAGGTAAGGTAGCTTATGGCTTATTGCATGATATCATTACTAAGCTGATGGTAAAGGACCATTCAAAACAAAAACGATGACGTGCAAAGCGCAAAAGGCTTTTCCATCAATGAAAAATAAGCAATTTTTGCCGTCTACTGCAAAACTGCAGTCCTTTTTTTATTATTGTTCCTTTTGAGTTGAAGGCTACTTAAAAAGTTCGAAGTAAAAATTGCAAGAAGCAACAGGTACACCCTTCTCTCTACTCTACCTACAGACTATATATCCTTGTATCTGTCAAAAAGTGGATGCAGTCAGGAAAGACTTTTTTTAATAATAACCTTTGTCAGCTTCAGAAAATTTACCTAATCGAATAGGGAACTATAATTGCATCTTGCTTCTATATACCTGAACCTGATCATCGCATCGTCAATAAAAAAACATGCAAATATAATCAAGAGCTAGCCTTCGACAATTTTCTCGCCAGTTTTCAATGTTGTAAGAAGGAAGCAACGGAGCGAGAACGTGATTTCCATACGAAATTGCGATAAATTGCTGGGTACATATTTTTAAAAACCAGCAGCAGGCTGTCAGTCCCTGCTCAAAAAAGTAAAAGTTTAATCGTAAGCCCCTGTATAAAAATTCGCAAAAATGCCATTTTAAAAACCTCAAAGTGAAGGAGTCCCTGTCCCTATACTTGCTTGTCTTGGATTTTAATAGGAAACCATTTTCGACTGATTTATAACGAGCATGACTAAAGCTATAATAACATAGTTAGAATTGCAGAAGCACTTGCGTTTTAACAAACAATCCATATCGATGAAATTTTTTTACCAATATTTTTTTTTTTAAGATATTTACCTCTATAAGGGCTTCTTGGCCACAATTCACGTTAAAACTTGCCCTTCGCCTTTTTATCGGCTGAGGGAAAGTTAGGTTCAGTATCAGCACTTTCAAATGCATTGTTTCCTAATTAATTACTCACACTGTTATACACTCAACAACAAAGTAGTTCTTTTTCAATCAAGAATAAATCACACAAAAGCAGTTATCTCCCGAAGGAAAGGCACACAATCAACTTGTCAACAAGGAACAAAACGTGCTACAATAAACTGCTTCTTTTTCTAAGTCATGTCATGAGCATCACATCATCCGCACGATGTGATTCGTCATCCAAGTTTTCCTTGCTATGTTGCAGGTTGAAGTTTATATCAAGCGGAGGAAGAGAAGGAAAAACGCTTTCGATTTTCTTTCTACAAAATCTCTTTTCACTTGCAAACTTTTCTATAGATTGAATCTCCTAAAATGGGCTTTTCATTTTGACTTGAGTTTGAAAATATTTTTTCAATCACATCATCTTCTCCTCAAAAAGAAATATTTTTTTTCTATGAAAATAAATTCCTTTAGCAAAAAAAATCACTGCTGAGATCATCAAATGATGATGAGTTGTGTATTGATTGCCTGCGGTAAGCAAATTGACATTGGCTTTGGCTCTGGCGCTGACGCACTCGGCACTATGACTGAATTGTCTGACGACTCAAGTCAAACTGAACTGATGTGAATTCTGGTTCCAGCTCCAGCAGCAATCATCAAGCTCTGTTTAGGGTTCGAGGTCGAGTAATCGACTAACAATACAACACAATAGTCAGAGAGAGCTTCTCATCTCAAACATGCCATAATCATATCTCCCATTTTATATTATACTCGAATGCATGCATAATCCTACGCTAGAGTTGGCTTTGACTTCAATATGATATCATCAGATCAGACCATCTTTTCATATCAGCGAACATCAACATTAACAACCTCGACCAAAGCCAACACTCAACGAGACGCGATCCAACATGTAGCTTCTCAAGTGGGAGTAAATGATATGGATGGAAGGATTACGCAAGCACACAATAGCGTCCAGTCCAGCACAATTGCCAATATTATTATTGTTATATTCCTTCCAAAGTGTCTACAAGAAACAAAGTATAAAGTGAACTGATAAGGAATATCTAACGATATAAACTTTCCTCGCTTGATTTACGCTTTTATATGTATGTAGGTACCTATCTTACTAAACCAAACCACATCGCGGAATATTTTTACAATCCATTAACACTGGCATACTGGCCTGTTACGTTTTTTGCCATTGACAAAGTCATTTCATTAGATCCATTTCAAGAAATGTGTCCATAATACAAAGCTGGAACCTGCTGGAGTCGTGACATGGTATACGATCCAGAAATTTATGCAGCTGGTTAAATCCAAATTTGTTCTAAGGTCCTATGACCAACCGCAACTTTTATTTATTGAGCTGGACAATATCATCCTCGCCCGATCTGTTTTAATTTTCTTAAGTGTAAGTATGTCCATCATCAACATAAATCGTCATTCTATTCTACTCCGTCATTGGCACTAAAGAACAAGAGGCGAGGATGATGCGTTGTGGTGGTGGGATGATATAATCCAGAATTTTTATGGAAGCAAATAAGTTCCAGAACGTTTCAGTTTTTTTACGAGGGAATAATAATCCGGTAGATCATTATCATTGGCCATTAACATAAAAACCAATTCGCTGCACTGACTTGTCTGGAGATAGTAATGTTTATGGAACAACAAGATCAAGTATTTAATTTTTTTCAGCGTTGGTGGCTGTGGCTCCAGGTGCAATACTGACATTGGCCATGATTTCCATTATACATTTTTTTGGTATTGAAAAATCAGCATCCGTTTTTTTTTGTTCTGATGCAGATTGTTACAGCCATGCATAAAGCGTCGGGCGGGCGGGCATTATCTGCTTTTGATCATGAGTTGAATGGATGATCATGGCTTTTGGCTGTGCGTGCCCCTGATCATTATGGATTTTTAGACTGCACAATGAACCAGTTCAATTATTATTGAAATGCCATGAAATTTTTCCGTTGATCTCAAAAATGGACAAGTAAGGTGAGTTCGGTGATCAATGGCTTTGTCTAGATTCGTCATGTGATTTCATATTATAATGATGTAAATATTGCCACTTCACGAGATTGCGCAAATCCCATCACTATCACATTGCAATCAATTAACTTCAGTCAGTCTCCAGTCACTAACATGAATTCTTATCTTAATTTGCATAAAGCTTTGTTCTGCCACGTAACATATTTCATTTCACAACTCATAACATTGAGTTGCATAAAGGAAAAAACTGGAGTATGCTGGACACTCAAAGGTCATTCCAGTTGGAAAGTTAAGCAAACATTGGATGACGAAACTGAGCAGTTTGAAGTGGATGTTTCAGGCGAAAAAAGCATTGCATGCAGTCATAATCATTTTTGAATCTATATTCATTCAACTTTTTTTATAAAATAAACAATGAGTCACAAACAAATGTATGGACACTTGAACAGACCAATTCCAGAAAAATTGTCATAAAGCTAGGAATTGCGGTTAAAATGAATCGCATTACTCGCTACTAATGCGATGACTAACACAGTCCTGATTTCACAGTAAATCCACCCCGTAATTAGTATCAGGAATGGATGAGTGTACAGTTAGAGTAACAACACTGCATGGACGACAATATCCACAAAAAAGTATATATTTTTTGTCCACAAATTCCATAAATCATTTTTTGGATGAACCATTTACTATCAATAATGCACTTATTGGGAGTTGGGTGTAGAGTAAATATGCAAATGCATGATGGAAATGGAATACTATCGATTTCCTCTTCCTTGAACATGCACTATCCATACTTGCACTGCACCAAAAGGCTTTTGACTTTGTCTGCAATAAAGCAATTTTTTTCCTCGGTAGAATAAGAACCTCTTCGATCAATGAAATATAGCGAAGAGGTAGGACAAAAAAAGGTGCTAAAAATTAGGACAATAGGACACCCTACCACAAGCAGCTTCGGAATTTTTTTCTTACGCTTGCTTGTTCAGCGACAAGTCGTACAGTGAATGGGCACTTAAAAAGTTGCAAGATAAAAAAACTGCTTGATCCATGCAATATGTTCAGAGATGAGTCATTTGTGATAGCGAATACATTTCATACGAGGAATTGTTCATAGTATTGAATTGAAAGCGAAGGATCTTCAACTTCTTTATTGTCACTTCAAGTTCCATTCTGTTTTACACGGTAATGAAGGGGAAATCAACTTTTCAAATGAATTGAATACATTTTTCGATTGAGCAGTGAAGACTCTCGCATTCCTAACGATCTATTCAATGTTAGACACAACAACTCGAGTGCATTATATATCAGTAGGCACCTTCGGTACTTGTCTTGACGAGGCTGATTATATCAAAGTAAACAGCAATATAGGAAGAGCAACAATTATTATTTTGCTTGGGAGAGATTCCTTCTTCGTTTTCGTCGTGTGTAATTATTGGTACAAATGGGATGATTACTTCCTTTACAGTTACTTCAACATCAACAAGTTACAGGACTTTTCTTATGCCTGTACATACCTATACCTATTCTTTGTTTATGATAATGATGACAAGCGCAAAAACTTCATGTTTTTTTGCAAAGCATGATGATAATATGTGCCTAGTTGCAGGTGGCAGGAGGGATTCCTCCTAAATGTTACGATTCTTTATGCAAATTTCATTCAACTCAAGCTCATACTCACTCGGCTCGTTTCCTTATAGATATAAAAAAGTGATCTAACATGGTATACATACGATACAGTATACAGTATGCCCATTTTATGTACATATATAATTAAGCAAGATTGAAAAATTATCCTTTTTCCTACCGCTCATATTTATCTGATCATCATCATCACCGCCATTATCATTCTATAGGCTACAATTCACCAATTTGAATGTAATCTCTGCAAATCGAATTTTTTGAATGAGGCTATGCCATTCCATTTCGCAATGAAGGGTTGCTTGGTTGAGTGCGTGACAATCGAAAGCACAACAATTGAAATCAAAATAGTAATATTGTGATTGTGCAATCCATTGTATGAAGCTCTTCTAATAGAGTCTAAAAAATTGAATTTCATTTGTACAAGTAAAGTATACAGTTTTGGGAGCAGATTTTGATTTTCCTTAATCAATTATTATGAAGCTCATGAATTTTTTTCTACGTCAACAATAACAAGGCTATAAAAAGTTAACTATAAGTTGGCCAAATTGTTATTTACTTAAAATTATCATTTAAATTGTTTTCTATTTTTTTAATTTTTAATATGATGGCTCATCCTGCCAATTTGGCTAGGTACGCAGGAAAATAAAACGGACACTAAAAAGTTAAATGGATATGGACATATTTTTCACTAACAAATTTTTATGAAGACTCTTCTCTAGTAAACAAGTTTTTTCTTCCCAGGATGACGGGGAGGGTAATAGTAATTTACTACATAGTAGGTAGCAGGTAAAAATGTAATTGTTTCATGTATATTGAGCACCTGTTTTATTAGTTTGATTGTTATTTATTACGAGAGTAGTAACAAACAAGACAACAAATAATCCCATCCGACCAACCGGGTATGAAAACGTCCCTACGAAAACTACCACTCTTGAAAAGCAGCAACAAAAAAATAACTAATTCCTGAATATCTTTTTTCATTTTCTAAAACTGCCCGAAGCATAGGAAAAATCCTCAGTTGGGTCAGCTTTTTTCTTGTGATTTTTTTCTCCATCCGTATTCATCCCCCATCAACATGTCATAAGAAGTGATAGAAATGGATAGCTACTGGTCATCAAGAGTGAAAAAAATCGCTGCTTATTATACTGTAGACAACATATTAAAAAAGCATCATGATGAATAGATGGGATGTTAATATTAGGGTGAGCGTTTGTAACCAAACCAGGCATGGTGGTGGAATTCATGAGTTCATGTGAAAATATTTTCTTTAAGATAAAAATATTTGTAAATGTATTATACACCTGTTTTACTGACCTAGCCATTTCATACATGTTTGAGCATGCATAGGTACTTCGTTTTTGCAAACTTATTTTCTTGCTGTGATGTGGTAATCTTCATATCTAAAAATCTAACATAAATATGGACTCATCTCATTATATGCAGAAAAACTTGCCTCCTACCATCATTATCATGAATTTATGGAGTCAACTGGATCTCCTTCCATGTCCGTTCCTATCTTCCACTTCCATCATTTACTTAAAAACGACGACTTTTTGTAGCTATTAAACATTCACTAAAACTTGCTACTAAAATCATATTTTGGACATTACTTTTACATTTCATGGGTAGAATTCTGCAAAATTCCTGCCATTTATTTGCAATTTACTAGAATCCGATATGGAAATGGGATGGTGGTGGTCGTGAGATGCCATAAAAGGCAAATAGACAAAAAAGCGACATGAACTTGCGGAAGTGTTGACTTTTCATCACTTGGTTCATTATACATTTTGGAGCGCCACAAACACAGGTACCAGCTTTGCTATAATAGCATCAATTCATCAGCCACCACCATTCCACACCACTCGCTTATCAAGTTCAGATGTCTTGAGCATATAGTATCTTCATCTTTTCATGCGTGCGTGGTCTGGTCGTGGTTGATTTAATGATAAAGAAAAAAGAAGTACCTTATGACATATCATTAATTGCTTGGGGTTGGGATGGCGTTGGTTTGTTGAGAAGCTGTTGAAGTTGATTGAGCAATCATTTGGAGCAGTCGTGTTTTAGCAGGAAATAAACCCGGATATCCAACACGTTTCTAATTCCATTGTGTGAACTAACGGAAAACCACGACTTATTCAACAGACCCAACCAACACTCCAGAAGAGTATGCTCTTTAGCAGATAGACAATATTGATCAATCAGGAAAGAAACTAGTACAGCTACATTGCTAAACTGTTAACATCCATGGGAAGTGAAGTAGGTAAATGAATGATTATAATAATATGCTTTTGTGAGGTAGACTCAAGGTCATTAAGCCAAATCCACTCGCAATTTCCTAATTCTCGCTGCAAAAAAAATGCAGCAAAAAGCAAAAGGAAAAAATGAAGTTCAGAGAAGAGCATTATGCTTGGAGTGCGACTGTTGTTGCCGTAATTATGTCTGTCTGATATGAAGACAACAACAGACTTGAGTAACAGGAATGGATGAAAAAAACTGGGATTTTTGTTTCGCGAAGAAAAATTGCTCATGGGAGTATCAACACTTGAATGGACGGAGAATGGTGAAGGAAGACCTATCTAATGTAACAGGCCATGTATCATCCTTTTAATCAGCATTTGTATCAACTAAAGTGGAATGGTTTGACATGTGCTCATGTTGACACTTTTTGTTGATGAGATTGCATCAAAAAGACGGAACTGCAACCGAAGCAAGCGTTCCTAATTCTTAATCAATCTAATGTAGTAGGTAATGTGACAGTAAATAATTTGAATGAATTTTGCTTTTGCTACTCTACATTTTCAATTTTGAGCTGGCCTACTTTAACATTCAAGTAATTTAGTTTTCAGATCAGATCCTATCACGCACCCAAGCTATATTAGTCAGATTGTTAATTAATTATTTTTTCCCTTCAATTTCTATCAGCCTCATTGCATCATTGTTGCAAACAATGTTGTTTTTTCACTCCGTACAGATACGAGGTACATTCCTACCTACTTACTTTGTATTAGATTGGTGCACTCATTTCGTTTTACATAAAAATTCCTTTCTTGGATGCTCTTCGTATGCGGCTGATTGATTTATTGCGTCAGCTCATTCAAATTTTTAAAACTTTTACCTAAAAATATGCCTATGATATTACGTGAAATAAAAAGCGAGTCTAAATAGTTCCAGCTTAATTTAACAAATCGAATGCCGGCACACGATACATGCCTGGTTCAGCGAACTAGGTTTACTACAACTTGCT
>JAQIWX010000846.1:0-13151 GCA_034696785.1 Lepidocyrtus cyaneus | reverse complement strand
GTTTGCATAAAGGGAAGACGGTTACATTCAAGCCACGAATTAAGCTACAGAAGTGGTCGACCAAGCAGGTAAATGCTCGAAGACGTAAGACCAAAGTCACTTTGTTTAGCCGTACGCAGAAGACGACCGTTAAAGGAAGCCCAAGCACGACACGTTTTGAAGTCGAAGAACAAAAACCGTCGGAGACTGTGGAAGGTGGAGTTAAGGAGGAATTCATTAGTTCAGATATGGAATATGACGACACTGATAACGATTACTTTGACTACTATGAGGGGCAACAATATAATTTGGCACCGTCACATTATCCTGTAGATACACAAGTGCCAACTCTTGCAAATACAGAAACGGAAAATGTGCCAGAATCGGTTGTCGACCGACATTCAACAACTGTTTCAATGACAGTCCGTAATTTCATAGTGGACGCCGGCAATTACAAGTGCAAACTTTGCTCCAAAATCTTCAAATCCCAAGGGAGTTGGCTAAATCATTATAAAAGTGTTCATCAAAAAATTAAATACAAATGCAATTTGTGTGGAGCGGAGTTTGGCCATCATCATAACTACAAACAACATCACCAAACCATCCACATGGGTATAAAGTTTAAATGTCTGGTTTGTAACAAAACGTTTTCACAGAAAGCTAATTTAACCACGCATCAAAGAAATGGCGCTTGCAAACAGGCAAAGCTGTAAGATAAATTTAAAGAATTCGGTAAGAATAAGATTTAAATAAAGGAATATCGTTTAACGAAAAACTGGATTCGGGGTCAAAGTAATATAAATGCAACACTACATACATTCTTAATTTAAAGAGTCCTGCTTGTCCTTGTATTCAAATCAATCTAGTAATAAGTTTATGAGAAAATAAAATTCTGACAAAACAGTCACAGTACTTTAACAAAATTGGCAAAATCATAAGTCTGTTGTTTTTTAACTTCTAGTCTTCCGTTCATCTTTTATCATTTGCACAAAACAATTATGTAATTAATTACATTATTGAAGCCATCTCAATTCTCATTTTATCTCATCCTCATCCAGTTCATCACCATACCATCACTACTTTCTATACAATCGAATCTCAAAAATCCATACTGAAGTGCACACTGTGCACAGGATTTGATAGAGGAATGACGGAATGAGTACACAAGCATAGCATAGGGAAAAGTTCATCAACTTTTCATTTCAGCTGCATACAAAGTAAGATTCAATGTGTTCTCCTGAAATGCTGCTCATCCTGTTATTTTACTTTTCACAAAGATACACCTACAAATGACAAAACAAGTAAAAGTGTAAAATACGAGCATTATTTAATTATTCATTATTCCCCAGTAGTACAATGGGTGATTTTGAGGTACACACAAATGGTCATTGTTTCCTTTGTATGGATAAAATCGTGTCTCAATTTGCTTCAGTTAAACTGGAGCCACATCTTGGCCTACCAGGTACATATTCAGTTCACTCGCTTCAGTATTTATCCCACTATTTGAAAATGGACATGAGGAAAGTGTTCGACGAGGCGACTGTTGTTCCTCCTGAATTATTGGCACAGGTCAGAAGTGCAAGATTAAAGGTGGAGCTTTGTGAAGAGTGTGCTAGCCTGAACAAATCATTTTCAAAGATGTACCGTCAACTGGAGAAAATCGAAATGAGGACAGCTGCGTATGTGACGCTTATCAGAAGTAAATTATTGAAAGCAAGGGAGATGAAGGTTAACAACCCGGGAGAAGTGGTTGATGGAAAGCTTAAAATTGCAAAAGTACTCAGAGAGGAGGCAAAGCAAAAATGTGAGTTCATAGATAAATATGCATATAATTTATTTGAATATCTTTCATCATCCATCAAAATTAAACTTTAAAAAGCTGACTTTTAATAATAATCATAATTGTTTCATAGGTTTGTATAAACTAAAGACAGTACCAGGACCGAGAATTAAAATAGAAAATCGCTCTATGAAACAGCTACATGCCCAAATGCGGGAAATTAAAGCAAACTCTCGAAATAGTTACGAAACAATGTCAATTAATTACAAAGATCCTCCTGGTACTGTGGAATATGAAGGAGTCAAAGATGAACATCCAAATCCAAGCCCTTGTTCTGATATAGACAATCAAGATTTTGATGACTCGGATTACTCCATGCAGCTTGACGGTTCGGAACAACCCTACGCCAACGTCTTAGACTCCGCCACTTGTGAGTTGAGTACCAGCAGCACCTTGACAGTTGAACCGAAGATCAAGAAATGTTCTACTGCTTCGGATCCACCGCAGTACGAAATGGTGGGAGGCAAGGTTAAGTGCACGCTTTGCTCCAAAACATTTACTGCGAAAGGTACCTGGCAACATCACTATAACAATATCCATTTAAAAGTGAAATATAAATGTAATTTGTGCGAAAAGGAATTTGTGAAACGTTCGACTTACAAAAGACACCACCAGAACATCCACGTGGGTGTGAAGTTCAAGTGTCTAGTTTGTAGCAAAGTATTTTCACAGAAAGATAGTTTAGTACAGCATCAGAAGCAGAGCAGTTGCAAAAATGGACAACTTCCTAAATCAGATTCAGATAAATGATAAATGCAGTTGAAACATGGACATTTAATTCTCGTAAACATTATTTTCAATTATTTTTAAAATGTTAACGCAACAGAATACTAAAACTGAGGAAATAATTAATGTCCTCTTCAAAATTACAATTTATAATTACTTAAGCTAACAAAACGTTTTCGGGGAAAAATGGTTTAACCAGACATTGGAAGACAATCAGCAGCTGTTAAACGTTAAACGTAACAATTTAAAAAAAAAGACATTTCGTAAAACAGATTCCTGTAAAATTCTGTAAAACAAAATTGCAAAGAAACAACCCTTTTCGGGGTCGAAGTAAAATATATATATATCAATCTGTATATAACAAATAATATTATAATATTAATGTCATTACCTAAGTTGATTCTAGAAATAAAATTCATACGAAATAGTACTTTTATCTGGAAGAGTAATTCAGTATTATACAAAATCTTTTTTTTACAATAAAGAATACGTCTCCGTTTCATCATCATCATCAATCATCATATCATATCAAAGAATGCAGATACAATACAGATGAGTTGGATGTTGGATCTGCTATTTTACAAATTGAGTGTGCGCTTTTCTATTAGGTTGCATGTAACCGTGTGTGTGTGTGTGTGGACTACAAACACCATTAAAAAGCTTTAGATTGATTGTTTGCGTTGACTTTTGACTGTACTCATTTGAAAAAGTAATAAAATGTTAGTAAATAAATATAATTTGCAAAACGTTATTTTTTACTATACGAATAGGAATACAATTTCATTTCTATAATAAAAATGTTGACACAATTTACAAATAGTGTACAAATTCTTATGTTGATTATAAAAATAACGTTTTGTACATCCTCAATCCTGATGATGTAATAGTGATTGACAATATTTAACTCAACATTAAAAAGTTATTGAAGACTAATGCCATGGAAGATTTTACAGTTGAAACTAAACGGCTATGCTTCCTGTGCCTAAATAAAATTGTAACTCCCAACCTCAGCTCAGAAACAAGTTCCGTTCATTCTCTCCAATATTTATCCCGTTATTTAAATGTGGACATGAGAAAGGTGTTTGATGAAGAAGGGCCGGTTCCTCCTGATTTAGTGGCAAAGGTGAAAAGGGCAAGATTGAAAGTGGAGCTGTGTGAAAGATGCGTCTTAATCAACCAGTCATTTTCAAAGCTCTACCGACAACTGGAGAGGATCGAGATGGAGATGGCGACGCATGTCAACCTTATCCATAAGAACATGTTGGAAGCAAATGAGAATGCTCTTTCAATTAACTTTCCCGAGTCGAAAGACAAAAACCACTGCAGGAGAAAGTTTTATTAGAAAGCTGAAAATCGTAAAAGTCCTTCGGAAGGAGACGATGGAAAAATGTGAGTGAATTTCAAGTGGATTGTATTGTTTTCTAAAATTTTATTTTATTAATGTTCTCTTCTCTTCAGCTTAAAAAATATTATAACAAATTCTCTACAATGTACAGTGAACTCCACAGGTGTCCGGAAAGTGAAAACAGTTACATTCAAGCCCCGAATTAGGCTCAAGAACTGGTCAATCAAGCAGGTTAATGGTCAAAGACGAAAGATTAAGGCCAGCTTTTGCAGCCCGAAGCACAATACGGCCATTAAACGGAGGAGGATCGCGCAACACTTTGAAGTCTATGGACAAGATCCGTTGGAGTCTCCGGAAGGGGCAGTTAAGGATGAATATTGTAGTTCAGACATGGAATACGATGGTGACACCGGAAAAGATCATTTTGTTGCTCACTATCACGATCAGAAAATACTACCTTCACCTTTACCTGACGAATCAGACGGGTCAACCCTTGCCAATAGAGAAACTGAATACGAGCAGGTATCGGTTGTCGAACAACATTCAACTGGTTCAATGACGGTCCGTAATTACATACAAGTCGCCGGCGGTTACAAGTGTAAACTTTGCTCCAAAAAGTATAGATCCTATGGGAGTTGGTGGAATCATTACAAAAGTATCCATCTTAAAGTTAAATACAGATGCACTTTGTGTGGAGCGGAGTTTAGCCATTCTAATGCCTACAAACGACACCAAAACGTCCACATGGGCATAACATTTAAATGTCTCCTTTGTAATAAAACGTTTTCACAGAAAAATAATCTAGCCTTGCATCAAAAGAATAGCAGTTGCAAGTTGCAAACTGTCTGGGTGATAGAAGAATAGGGGTGGCGTAAAGTCGAGATTTTCCGAAAAACCATAGAGCAAACTTTTTGAATGGTGGTGAAACTGATGACGTCACACGATTCACAGATTTTGTATAAGCAAGTATGTAATCGCTTTCTCAACTTGCCCCGTGTTTTTTGCTCCGCGCCACTGATTTGTGAAACCATTGTGAGATAGGACTTTACTTCACCCTACTCTTCTATCATCCAGGCAAACTGTAAACGCAGTTAAATACAAGCAAAAAGAGAAATAAATAGAAACAAGTCAATATGTGACGCCAGAAGATAAAAAATATTACAATCGGATTTGCAATTTTTTATATTTTATTTCTACTTTTAAATCGAACCAATGACCAACGACATAGTATTTGTGCGACAAAATCAGTTCATTCATGAGGAAAAAATGTGTGCAACTTCAAAAAACTCAATTTGTGGTCAAAGTAATATAAATGCGATACAGTATAAGCTCATTCAAGTAGTTGCATTTAAGGAAAAGCTCTAATGTTCAGAGGTCTACCTGCAGCTATAATTATAATATTAATATTATAAAATTAGCTTATGTCTATCCTTTAAACTGATTCTTGTATTTCAACGGAGAAATAAAATATATTGTTTTATTTGTTGTCGACAATTTTGTTTTATCTTCTATCATTTTCATTCATTCTTATAGAACTGCATATAGTTTAATCAATCTCAAGTTGTTACTCTTGATTGTCACCTTTTCCTGAATAAATTATCATGATGAAAAGGACTTATTGTGAGCGAGCCGAGCACATATGTGTACTATAAACGGATGACGGATAGCCGCATACATTTTCATGCTATATATCTGTTGTATCAGTATCACCTAGCTAGCTTTCTGGCTGTCTGATATTAATATCATCTCAGCCTTCGCTAAAACAAATATGCACAAAAACTAATTTTAAATTAAAAAAAAATTAACTAAAACAAAGATCGAACATAATTGTACAACAGTTCATTAACATCGTCTAGGTCTAGCTCCGGTAGATTTTGTTAAATTCAATAGTGTTTAAAGTCAACTCGTGTAGTTGTTCTGATAAACTCCAGTACAAAATACGGCAACAAACTTTATGATATGATCAATCATTTAATTAGGTGGTCCAATTTTTGATAGGTATAGTTAAAAATGGGTGATTTTAAGGTGTACACAAATGGGCATTGCTTTCTTTGTACCGATAAAATCCCATTTCAAGTCGCGACAGTTAAACTGGAACCACATTCTGGCCACTGTGCACATTATTCAGTACATTCACTCCAATATCTATCCCGCTATTTAAAAATGGACATGAGGAAAGTATTTGATGAAGAAAGTGTTGTTCCTCCTGAATTGTTGGCAAAAGTGGAGAAAGCAAAATTAAAAGTGGAGCTTTGTGAAGAGTGTGCTTCCCTGAATGAATCATTTTCAAAGATTTACCGTCAACTAGAGAAAATGGAGATGGGAGCGGCTGCTTACATGACAATTATAAATAGTAAATTGATGAGGGCAAAGGAGATCCCGGAAATTGACAGCACGTACACAGAAGGAGTTTTTAACGGGAAGCTTAAAATCGCGGAAGTACTTAGAGATGAGGCCAAGAAAAAATGTGAGTCAAACACAAATATATTTTAATTATTTCATTCAAAAAACCTAAAAACAATGAATCATGAATGGTCTTCACAAAATTATATTCATTCCTTAAATAGGTTCTCATAAACTAAAGACAGTCCCTGGGCCAAGAATTAAAATAGAAAATCGCTCCATGAAGCAGCTAGCCGCAAATATAAAGGAAATCAGGGGAAACTCTCTCAAACTGCGACAGACTATGGCCACCGAATCAAAGACATCGACATCCGAAACTACAGGAATGGTAAAATATATCGGTGTGAAGAAAGAAGACCGTAATTCCGATACCGATGATGACAACATAAATACAGATACATTTGATGACGCTGATGATGATAATGATGACGATGACAACATACAAAGCGATGGTTTGGAGGGGCCGTCGTCATTTTCAGACTCCGCCGCAGAGGTGACAACTTCAAGTGTGATGAATGTAGAGCCGGAAGTTGATAAGTCTGTAACTGCTTATAATTTGTCCCAGTATGAAATCATAGCGGGTGCAATAACATGTACCATTTGCAAAGCAACATTCAGTACCAAAGGACACTGGAAAGATCACTATGAGAATATCCATCTAAAAGTCCGATACAAGTGTACCTTGTGTGGGAAGGAGTTCGTCCAACGTTCTACTTTCACAAGGCATCACAAAACCATACACATGGGTATAAAGTTTAAATGTCTGATTTGTAAGAAAACGTTTTCGGGAAAAGCTGGTTTAACCAGACATCAGAGGACAAGCAGTTGTAAAACGTAGCAGCTTAAAAGAAAATAGGCATGTTGTAAACAGATTTTTGGCGTTCCAAAACCTTCCACAAAGCAAAATAAATTCCTTGTAATTTAAAAGTTCTGCCCTGTGTGTGATGTGTGTGTGTAAAATGCTGATTAGGATGCCGTGAAATAACGTATACGAAGTTGAAGTTTTTTCTTCGGTTATTGTATTTTGTCTTTCGTATATCATATCGTATTTTGTATATCGTATTTTGTATATCGTGTTTTGTTTATTGTATTTTGTACATTGTATTACGTGCATGGTATTTTGTATATCGCATTTTCAACAACGTATACAGTATTGTATACATCGTTTTTTATATTTCGTACATTGTATTTCGTATATCGTATATCGTATTTCGTATTTCGTATATCGTATTTCGTATATCGTGTTTTGAATGTTGCATTTCGTAAATCGTATTTTGTAGGTCGAATTTTGTATATGGTACCGTATTTTGTATATCGTGTTTCGTGCATTGTATTTCGTATATCGTATTTTTCGTATATCGTATTTTGTATATCTTCATTTCGTACATCCTTTTTCCTATGTCGTAATTCGTACATCGTATTTCGTATATCAGATATCGTTTTTTCGTGTATCGTATATTATATTTTGTGTATCGTATTTCGTATATTGTACATCGTGGATCATAAGCAGGAACCAAGAATCAAGAAGCAAGAAGCTGAACTTAATGGGTATTTTAGATGCCTCTGTGCTCACACAGGGCAAATAATGTAGCTTCGCATGAAAGAAAAAGAGCCTAGTTTTTGCAAGCAGGGAAAGCGGTATCCTAATATTGAACGAGAGAAAGTAACAGAACAAAGTCAATATTGTAAAAAAAATGGTATTCCGCATTCATCAACAAAAGCCTCTCAATGTCAAAGATTATCTCAATATATTCGAAACAGTTACGTTTTGCCGTACAAGGCACTTTTCTTCTTCAAAATCTACGAATGGCAATTTTCATGTGAAGAAATGAAATCTGTTGAAAAAATAACCTACATATGTTTATGTTTATTGCCTAAAGGTTGATTCTAACAATATAATTCATACAAAACACTACTTTAATAGTAACATTTTTATACAAAATCATTTATATTTCTACCATTAAAAAATCCATCTCCGGCATTACATTTCTTATTCGGCATAGTAAGCCGAGCTTGCCATTCAACTTTAACATTGCAACGGAAACACGAAACACCGACTACATGAGTTGGATGTTGGATATATTCTGTTCTTTTATAAATTGAGTGATGTGCTTCTTCTATAAGTTGAATGTATCTGTGTGAGTGGACTACCTCACTGTACCACTACCTATATGTTTGCGTTGATCTTTGAATGTACTTTTGACGTAATAAAGTATTTGAATACAATATAATTTACAAAATACTTTTTTAACATAAAAAAAAACAATTTGATTGTTACATAAAAATATTGACACAATTTACAAATTACTTTCGACTTAAATCGTCGCTTTTATTCTGAAATTAAAGACTGAATCTTGATAATATTTATTTACCTCAACATAGTCAAGTTATTGAACACCGATGGAAATGGAAGATTTTACAGTTGAAACTAAAGGGCTATGCTTCCTGTGCCTGAATAAAATTGCAACTGTCAACCTAGCCTCCGAAACAAGTTCCGTTCATTCTCTCCAATATTTATCCCGTTATTTAAATGTGGACATGGGAAAGGTGTTTGATGAGGAAGGGCCGGTTCCTCCTGATTTAGTGGCAAAGGTGAAAAGAGCAAGATTGAAAGTAGAGTTGTGTGAAAGATGCGTCTTAATCAGTGAGTCGTTTTCAAAGCTCTACCGACAACTGGAGAGGATCGAGATGGAGATGGCGAAGCATGTAAACCTTATCCATAAGAATATGTTGGAGGCAAATGAGAACTCTCTACTAATTAACTTTCCCGAGTCGAAAGATAAAACCAATGCAGGGGAAAACTTTAACGGGAAGCTAAGAATTCTGAAAGCACTTCGAAAGGAGACAATGGAAAAATGTGAGTCTTGAGTTAATTTTAATTTACTTGTTTTATTGTTAATTATTTTCTAGATTTACATTTTATTTTTTCTATGTTGATGTTGATATGGAATAGCTTAACAAAGTTTTAATTTAATTTGTGTTCTCTAGGTTTACATAAAGGGAAGACGGTTACATTCAACCCGCGAGTTAAACTCCAGCAGTGGTCCATGAAGCAGGTGAATTGTCGAAGACGAAAGATCAAAGCCAGTTTCTTGAGCCGGGCGCAGAAGAAAATCTCAGACGAGCAGGCAACTGTGGAAGGGGCCGTTAAGGATGAATTGAATTGTAGTTCAGATAATATGGAATATGATGACGATGACACCGGAAACGATAATTTTGATTATTACAATCAGCAACGTGATGACTCGGTACGGCCACCTTCCCCCGAAGTCTCAGAGGTGCCAACCCTTGCCAATACAGAAACTGAAAACGAGCAGGTATCGGTTGTCCAACAATATTCAACTGGTTCAACGACACTCCGTGATTTTTACATAGTAGAAGCTGGCAATTACCAGTGTAAAATATGCTCCAAACAGTATACATCCTATGGGGGTTGGTTTAAACATTACAAAAGTGTCCATCGAAACATTAAATACAAATGCAATTTGTGTGGAGCAGAATTTGCTCGTCGTGATAACTACCAAGTACATCACCGGAGCGTCCACGTAGGTATTAAGTTTAAATGTTTGATCTGCAACATAATGTTTTCACAGAAATATAATTTAACCCAGCATCAACGAATGAGCACTTGCAAACGGGAAGAATTGTAAAGCATACTAACAAAAATGTTAACAGAAAGAACTAATTAATTGTACATCCATAAAAGTAAATGTCTAAAACATAATTTCTAGGCCGAAAAAGTTATGTACCTATTTAAGTCATAAGTGGTTGCGTGAAAAAGTATATGCATTCTGTTGTTTTTAGTAAAAAAAAGCCATATTTTGCAGATGAATCTGTAATTTGTAATAATTAGTTTATGTTTACGAAACCGATCCTACAAAAAAACTCATACCAAAATCGAATTTCAACACGTTAATCAAAAATATTGATTTTGACTTCCTTCGTCAATCTTCATTAAATTAAGTTTATGTTTTTCATATACCCATTAGTATATAGCATAAACCTTAAAACTAAATTTAATTCATAAAGCATTATTTCATTCGTCAGTCAGGCATCCAGACGAGAATGGAAAAAATATGCTTTCCAACAATGAATATTTTGCTGTTTGTTTGCGGTGCACATTTTATAGAAGCAGAACTCAAGGATTACAAGGCAGGCAGAGGATTATATTACGACTTTCTCGACACGCACAGGTGAGTATGGTATAGAGTGTCCATTTGCTTTTTAATAGAACTTTTTTTTTGCTGTAGAACAGTTAAAAACCTTTCAGTAAAAGGGAAAAACGAAGTTTAGGATTTTTATAATTACTGGTAAATTAGGAACCGGTAAATATGGAAAATTTTACGGTTGACACAAGCGGACATTGCTTTCTCTGTTCAAATAAAATCGAAAAAATTATAATCAATACGGTTACACAGAGAGCATACTCAAGTCCACCTCCGTCCTCTGCAGTTCATTCACTCCAGTATTTATCCCGATATTTAAAACTCGATATTACAAAAGTGTTCGACGAGGAGGGGCACGTTCCCCCTGAATTACTGGCAAAGGTTGAAAGGGCGAGGTTAAAAGTGGAACTGTGTGGAGGGTGTGCCTGTCTTAATGAGACATTTTCCAAGCTGTATCAAAAACTGGAGAGAACTGAGATGGAGATGGCAACCTATGTGAATCTCATGCATGGTAAATTGTTGGAAGCAAATAAGGCCATGAGGAAATTCGTCAACTTTTCTGGACAAGATATTAACAATTTGGGAGCAACGTCTATCGGAAAGCTAAAGATTGTGGATGTACTTCGGAAAGAGACAATGGAAAAATGTAAAAGTCAAGTTCATATTGATAAACTTACCTGGTTTAAAAAATAATGATTTCGAATTCCTCATTTACTACTACTTAACAATTTATTCTCTAGGTTCCCGCAAAATGAAAGGTGACACAACAAAACCACGAGTAACCCTGAAGAGGTGGTCAACGAAACAAGTGAATCTCGAAAATCTCAGGATTAAAGCCGATTCGTTAAGACAGAAACCTACTACAAATCCCGTTAAAGCTGAAATCAACCCTTTTGATATTGATGTTAGAGAAGAAGCATCGGAGTCAGTGGCAGGCGGAGTTAAGATGGAAGACAACAATTCAGTGTTGGAAGATGGGAATGATTATATTGATGATGACGAGCCAGTGGATCACTTCGGACAGGATCAGGACGGACCTTCCTCAGATCCCTCAATGCCCATGGCCATTCTTCCGAATCTACCTAATACCAACATCGGAGATGAGCCGGAGGCAGACGTCGAAAATTCTTCAACGGAGTCAACGACCCAGCAAAACTACCAAATACAAAAGAACGGCCATTGCAAATGTGGGCTTTGTTTTGAAACATTCAAGTCCAAACAAATTTGGCAAGGTCACTATGAGAATATCCATCTAAAGGTCCGATACAAGTGTAACTTGTGTGGGAAGGAATTCGTCCAACGCTCTAATTACAGACGACATCACCAAAACATTCACATGGGCGTGAAGTTTAAATGTCTGGTTTGCAACAAAACGTTTACACAGAAGGGTTACTTATCCAGCCATCAGAAGATGGGCAGGTGCAAAAGCTGAAAATCTTGAAGCCGTTAAGTGAAAACGAATAAATCATTTTGGATAGGGCGAACTTACTTCGAACATTCGGATAGTTAGAAAATTTGCTCGCAAAAATTCATTTAAAAATAAAGTATGGTTTATATCATTTGTAAATTGAAGTAGCCCTCTGTGATGGGATGACATTCGATAATTATTTAACGCAATAAATGCATACCGACTTTTGCGTTCTGAAAGCAAATTGAAGTTTTGTTAAGTTTAATATTTACATTCCTTCTTATTCAGAATAAAAAAAACGTTTCCTTTTCCATTTTAACATTTTACGAATTAAATGAATTACATAACATTTTATAAGTTATATATACATTGAGTATTCCAGGTTTATTCAAATCATATTTTTCATATTTTTTCAAATCATATTCAGATCATTTTTTTTTTTGGAAAATTTATTCAAATTCCTTAGCTTTAGAGTTACATAAATTAAAAAAAAGTCTGCCTTTCAAAATAAAATACAATAGTGGATAGTAAGATAAGAAGAAATAAAGAAAATTTATGGTTCATTGACTTAATTGAATAAAAATGCTGAAATCAGTGATCGTACGTCTATCATCGCTTTAAAATTTATTTATCAGTTATATATAAATAAAATTTATTGTCGTTGATTGTTTTTGTTAGTGACTAGTGATAGTGATGAGGATGGGTTGATAGTTGATAAATTGTTTGTTACTAGTTAGCAAAAACTAAGCCACAAAACTGCAAAAAAGGACTCTACCGATAAAGGCCACTTTCGTAGTGTATATCATGGTTTTGTCAGATGAGTGACGGATTAACTGAACTGAAATCCTCTCACCAAGTTAAAATAATATTACCTACATGTACAAAAAAAAAATTTTTTTAACCTGATTCTAATGTATTATAATAGCGAATGATATGTGAAAGTTATATTTATAATTTAAAGTATCTTTGATCTATCTCAATCTCATTTCATCTTCATCACATCCCCACTTTCTATACAATCGAATCTCAAAAATCCATACTGAAGTGCGGAGAAGTATATAGGGACAAGTTCACACTTCTCATTTCAGCTGCATAATTTTTTAAGCTACCTATATGGATCAATAGGGGGAAGTGTGATGTGATAATAGTGGGAATAGATAGTGGGAATAAGTGTGATAATTAAGCCCCCAAAAAAGTTGCCATTTTAAAAGATATTTTGTTGCCATTTTCAGAATTTTTTGTTGCTTTTAGTTGCTTTTTCCAAATCCCCACTTATATAGTGCT
>JAQIWX010000845.1:0-13159 GCA_034696785.1 Lepidocyrtus cyaneus | reverse complement strand
TTAAAAGTATGCACTCTGACTGGGCCATCGAGTAAGAATCGCCCCGGTCACTTCAATAAGGACTTTATATAATAGATTATTCGTCTTTTCTCAAACCTGTGTTCTAGTGTTATATGAATGGAAATTCTAGAACACAACGTAATGGTAGTTGAACTGGAGCTGGAGTCGTAAAAAACTAAAATGCATGATCTGGAGCTCTGCTTGATTACATGGCTAAATGTGAT
Source organism: Lepidocyrtus cyaneus (assembly GCA_034696785.1). Taxonomy (NCBI): domain Eukaryota; kingdom Metazoa; phylum Arthropoda; class Collembola; order Entomobryomorpha; family Entomobryidae; genus Lepidocyrtus; species Lepidocyrtus cyaneus. The sequence continues at coordinate 12,935 of JAQIWX010000845.1, read as the reverse complement.
CTTTTTATTATTATATAATTTTAATACTAACTAACAGACTACATAATTTAACTACAGAAAAAGGCGCAAATCCTTAGTATTCAAACATGAAAAAACATTTATTTATCGTTACAAGTTATTTGTACATTGTTTCGTGTACCATACTTCCAGGACATTTTTCATTCGTCACAAATAGCTAATTTTTGTAGAGATATAGATATGGAGAAAGTCATTATACTAGTTTGCATCAGGATTTGCATAAGATCAGAACATATGATTGTTGGAGAATCCCACCCGTTAGCGTCTCCCCTTCTTTGAGTCCTCAACATCATCTTCAAGTTCCATGTCATCATCATGCTTGCGGGATGCGCGGGACTTATGGTTAGCAGATCGCTTACGGGTTGACCCTTGCCTCTTTTCATTTGCCTCCTTCTTCAGTTCCCTCTTCTCAAACTCTTCCAGTAGCCTCTCACAATGTGTTAGATTCTCCTCCGGCTCCCACGTGTTCTCTTCGTGGCCAAAGCCGACCCATTTGAGGAAGTATTCTGTACCCCCTTCAGCATTGACACGCTTAGCAAGTATCTTCTCCACCTCCCACTCTTCTTGATCTTCCTCCTCCCCATCCTCTCTGTCTTCGTCTTGGGGTGATGCGTCGTGATTCTTTTTATCGCCGATGGGTACGAGTCCAGTAACACGTTGGAATAAATCATCATCTTCCTCTGTGGAAATGATTTGAAATTAGTGGAGCATTTGGTAATAATCGTTGCAAACAATGAGGTTACGATTCGAGAGGGAAACTTACCATCGGAAATGTCGTTCTCAACTGATACATTGTTCTGGAATTGTCGAGCCATTGCACTGACATCTTCTACTGTGGCGGCTCGTGACGCTGGTTTACCCTGACTTTGGGAAGGACTACTAACACTGGAAGACTCATCGGAAACAGCATTTGAACTGTAGCAGGCACCGGAACGTAACTTCATGGCGATGCTGGCACAACGCTAATAACAATGATCACACTGGGACGGGGAAAGCAAATTGAAAAATACACAGTTGTAATATCGAGTAAATGCACTATTCGTACGGGAGAGCAGTCGTCAACCTCAGTTTCCAGATTCAGTAAAATTCTGGAAATTTTTTGTTGGGATGTGGAAAGCTCTTTTGCAGCAATAACTTTCGCTACTTTTCCCATTCCGATGTTTTGCATAAATGCATCCATGGTGATTTTCCTGCAAGAATCCACATGTTCATTGGTTCAAGTCGATTTACATGAAACGTGCAGTGGAATTTTTAAAGCAACTTACTGTCCGCAATTTGTAAATAGCAAGCATATTCTAAATAATCCAATCTGACTCACTGCTTAAAGGGAAAGGATTGTCATTTAAAGTTTCTAAATTTTCCGGACACAACGTCAGGAAACTAAGTTTTCTCCCTGTAGCTCAGCGGTAGCCGTACTTTCCCTTTCTCATTTCTCTGTGCACAAACCACACTCTGAAGGAAAACATAGGTTAATTCATGTAGATACATATATGTAATAATGATGCATTTATGATGTTATATTGTTAGTACAAAACGAGATAGACGAAAACAAACGAGCCAGCGTACTCAAACATAAAGTTTTGATGAGCTCGATCGTAAAAAAGTATGTTCTTCCCATGCCAGATTCAAAATCATAATCAAGTGCTTTGCTCCATCTACCACGACAAAAAAAACAAAAGGGAAGAGAAATGAGAGGATCAAAGCTGGGATGTATTTATGACAGGAAAAAAAATCTCGTTAGCTAAAAAATACGAAGATGATTGCTCATCAGTCGGATACTTTTGTTTTTTTAGCAATTTAGCAACCTCTGGCCACTATATAATTCAAAAGGCAAACTTTTGTTTTCTCCTGAGTGGGTATGTAGTTTTTTCCAAACATTTCATGTTTTGAAGTGCTCAATAAAAATTTAAGTATCTTTTTTTGTCGGGTATCGGATACGTTCACTAGCGTGTGTGCGTATGATTATGACATTGTATTGAAAATTTCACTACACATGTCTCTTTTCACTCGTGAAACTAGTACAGTAAAATAATTATTCATTTTTGAAAACTGTTTTCAATTCACAGATGACTTGAACTTAAGAGATCAAAGCTATAGCGGCTAAGAAGATATCATTTACGAGTAGTATTGGAAGCGAAAAGGCACAAACAGACATACAAAAGCACGGAACTACGGACAGAGATTCCTCCAGCCAAATGCAATGGAAAACTCAGATACAAGCAGGATGCATTGAGTATAGCCGAAATTTTTAAACTTACAACTTACAATAAGTTAAACTTTATTAGTTTGTGTGTGACATCAGCAGAAATAAATATAATTCTTACTTGGAAGTATGCAGACCACTCACTCTCACCCAACAAGCCACCTAACCCCTTTTTAAGTCACTTTAAAGACACAACGAATTACAGTCAAGTTTCTCCTCTCTTATTTCCAATGCTTAATCCAACGAATGACTTATGCTTGCATTTAAATCATGGACAAGTGAAGTAAGTGGAAATGAAAGGAGACATAATCAAAGTGAAATCGAGTTCCCACGAGTTCATAATATAGCCCTATTATTTTCTTCGTATTACAGATTTCCCCTATTTCCCGAATACGTTTCTGGAAGCAATGGACAAAGAAGGGAAAATAAGCATAGTCGAAATTGCACATTCGTTTCCCCTGACCTGGTCTGTCTTATTTTCTCCTCTTCACTAAATGATTCTTCCTCACAAATAGCTTTCCATTCATCGTTTTCATACGCAAAAATCCCAGCCATCAGAAATGTAACTACACGGTCTGACTGGAAATAACTATAAACGTTGGGGTTAATTAATTTGATTATCCCTCCATGAATCCCTGGTATGCATGCGTCCACGTTAGGCATAGAATATTAGCTAGTGAGTGGTTAGTAGGTGTGATCCGAGGAGTGGACAGAGGAAAATCCTTCAACAGAAAAAGCTTCAACTGCAAGAGGATAACGAGGATCAATGACATTAAACACTGGCTTTGCATTATAGACCTTTCTGTTGGCGGTGGCTTCGGACCGATTTGTTCCTGTCAATGATTTCATGGTTGTCGGTTGCTATTAGATTTGAGGATACAATACATTCAAGGTGATAGGCATTAGCCATAAAATTCCCACTCACGCGATGTAAATGCACAGGGTTATGCTACGGATGAGAGAAAACGCGATGATTTTTTTATGTGTGGGCGGACAACCGTGTTCGTGTCTATTCAAGTAACTTCTTCCAATAATAATGAATTTTGGTAAGGACAATTAAATGTCTACATGTGTAATTAAAATGTGACTTTTATTGAACAACTTTCAAAAACCAAGCATTCTAATCAACCATATTTTATATTGACAGATGAGAAGCAGCTGCTTGCTTTACAAATGTGCTTGCTTGCGACGTGACAAAAGCGACATTATAATAATTGCTGTATTTCTAAAAGCATTTATCATTATAGGTCATTCTGAACCCGAGCAATAAACAAATTTTGAAAATCAAATGTTGAATAGTTAATAAAATATCTGCATTGCATTTTTATGTCATTGCAAATAATTATATTACAGGGTTGTCCTTTCAAACGGTATTGCATTTCGCTGTATCATTTTCTAGATAGAAGATGAAAGAGCAACTGAAAGCCTCCACATTTAAGAAGGGGAAGCAAGATAAAAGTTTGCCGAGAGATTTTTTATTAGAATCCGCTCATCATCCATACAATGACGACTAAACACATACTGCTTCCTGCTGCGTGCTTGCAATAATTCATCGTTTTTGTTTCATTCGCATTTGTATTGTGTGTGCACTTGGCGATTGCTTTGTCAATTTAAAGAGAAGTAAATATTTAAAGGCAAATTGTAGCCGAAGGTCAATCCACTCACGACAAAAATACATTAACATTATATAACTGTTTTGTGCTGCAAATTTGTGTAAATAATCAAATGGAAGGAAATGAAAGCTGTATCCCCAAATTCCTGATAACATAATGATAGGAATATTGCTATCCCCGGGCTGGATCTGAAAACCGTACTTTGAAGAGGATGGTGTAGCCTTTAACGGGGGGAGAACATTATCTCAAAAGCTACAATTCCCAGCTACAATGGTAATCTTGGTTTGTCAGACTATATGACATAAGGTCAAACTACATTGACCAATCGGCTTGTACATAATAATTGCAGGCACTTGAAAATATGACAGAATCATGAGGATTGAATCCTGTTGGTTCATTCAGATGATACAGAAATTGATCTTACACAACAGGGTAATTTCTGTCTCTTTTGAACCAAATTAAACCTTCACAGTTACCTGTTCGAACACTGTTCCTTTTTTTACGTTGATAATTATTATAATTTGACATGGATTCCGATGGATTGAAGCAATAATAGTCGGATTGAAATTTTCAAATGAAAGGCATACTTTGTCACATCCTTTCTTATACATAACGATACTTCCCACAGTGTGACAAATGTGACAATATAACTACAGTTTAGCTTTAGAAACGATGCGATAATCTTTGGATTCCTCTCTGCGCTTTAGCTAACAATATTTTATCAATCCTCGCTTGTCTGCGCTCCTGCTGATACTGGTTGATGGTGATGCATTTGACTTCTTCCTTACTTCTCCGCGCTGATAAAGAGAGAGGTGGACGGCAATCAACTGTCATTTTTGTTAATATCAAACGATATAAAGGGCCAGGTATACCATCGCAGCAAAAACTAATTTAAATTTAATTCGATCAATTTAATTAAAAGTAAACAAAATTGCAGTTCACATCAATTTTGCCGAAATGCACAATTAAGGGCTAACCCATATGACCCAATCTACGAGTTTCTAGATCAGTGTATGGGCAAGGTTTTATTGTTAAACTTTAATGATAGTGGAATATCATAAGAAAATGTCATCGACAGGAAAAACGTCACAAACCTTCCCACAAGTAATTAGGTAGACATGCTATTTAGCAAGATGTGAGTCAGACGGAAAGATTTCAGCTTGCGGCATCCTGAATCTTTCTATGACCACAGAGCTTCGCTCAGCCTTCGATTTACAAAATGCAACAACACATTTTTGTAGCATTGAGGATTTGCGTCATCCCACTGGAAACAATCCGACGTTTTCCGACGGCAAAAACCTTATTGCTGGTGGGTCCATTACCCATGCATTATGAGGCAGGCGGTTTTCGTTTGTGCTAATGCGATGAAATGATTTGGACCCAAATGGAGTATGCAGTGTAGACAATAAGTGATTCTATAAAATGACACAAACACAGCAAAAGCAGTATGAACCAACTTTAGGTTCTACAGAGAGAGACTTCGTTTGATATTGTAGTGAAAGCAGTCCATATAGACGAAAACTGCCAATGAGAATAACGACAACTTATTAAAATTATTCCATGTCTGGACCGCCTCCCCCGTGCCACAATCTAAAGCGAATTGAAAAATCGAGAGAATAAACTGGAGAACACTGACACCGATTTCTCTTGTCGCTGGCAGAATCTCAAAAATCAATGAAAATCATGATCAGATCACACACCGAAACAGGGTAACGGGAAAAAATGAAAAGTATAGGTTGTCAGTCGCTGGAATAATTTCGTGCTATTGGAATGTTGTATCGTAGTATAGATTCATCCGGGTTATACTACAGAATTTATACGGGTAGGACTATTGTAGCTTTGAAATATTTGGGAGAACTCACGGGACAAAACGATATAAAATGTATAGTCACACTGGATACATCCCTTTCAAGTTCCAAACAGTATGTTTAATATCTCTGGATAAAACAAATCTTAAATATTTTGCATCTTCTAAAACTTGAGACATCTCCCATTATGATGGATCAAGTTTCAAAGTTTTCCCCCTTCAATTAATTTATATTAGTTCTAAACCGCATTGCATGCGACCGTATTGCTCTGCATACATTTGCATTTGGAGGAATTAGAATTAGAATATAGAGGGGACCTAGCTAGATTGTCATTGTCGGCCTGATTGTCTCCAACGGGAATCACAAATGATAAGCCCCCTAACAGTTCTCCTCTGAGACCAACCAAAACAATAAGTAGTTGTTCTCGTTAGAATTTCACAGTTGCGTACATTTCAAATTATCTGTCCCACAATTCCAATTGCTAAAATAAGTATGAAAATTATGGACTTCCAACTCTGAATTCCAAAAAATTAAGCATGATTTAAATGAAACACCTTGACAGTGCATATGATAGCCAAGCCGGGTTAGAGGCTCCCGTGTATGTAGGATGTGTCGTCGGTGGTGGAAGATGCTAAAATGCTGGATTCCAATTATTAGTATTATTATTACATAACAGGCATGGAAAGAAACAAAGGACACAGTTGGCTGTGATCTAGTGACAGTGACTATAAAATGCGAATCGCAAATCTGTGGTGCGAAAAGAGATCCCTGTCAATTTTACAGCCAGTTATAGCCTACCAACAATTCACCGGAAATGTATAAGTCACGTCACTACGGTGTGGATATGCCGTAGGATAAGTACGCTATATCCTGGGGGAAAAGGAAGCACAAGTCACTAAAAGCTGGGACTAATCAGACCTGATCAAATTATTAGATCAGTCAAAAGCACAAAACGTGGAAGTATCTCCAATTCAATTCGAAATATCTGATTATGATAAAGTACATCAAAAGCAGTTGAATCCCTGTATTTTTTGCACTGAAATGCAAATATATTTCAATCTCAAGCAGATGTTCTTATGCAGAGCTGTAACAAGCAAGTCAATTTCTTTTCATTTGTAATGTCTTAAGCGAAAAGTATGAGCTGAGCTGATTTGACTAGCGAAAAACAAAACGTCTGCACTTAATTTTCGCGTTGATTCTTTTTGTATAGCATGACATGACATGTTACTGAGAAGGAATATATGCTGGGAAACTTGAAACATGTGACTACTACAACACATTTATACAGAAGAGGCCAGATCTGGTACATTAGATGTCATTCCAAATCACAATATTAAAATATCAGGCGCTGTGCACTCTATTTTCTCCTTGTAACATTGTATTTTTTTGAAATCACTTTCACTTTGCTCATTGATTCATGATAATTTGATATGGTTTGCAGCCCTGTTCTCTCTATATGTTATTTCGCTTGTAGCTGAACCGTGCATTTCAACGATTTAGATGTGAGTGATCCGTGCTGTTCTTTGAGACAATATTTTCTATACGAGAAAATGATAATTAGCACGATATGACAATCTATATATAACAACAATTCATTGACAGTTCTGACTTCAAATGTAGAGCTTGTATGAGTTTCATTTTGATTGGTGCCACGATGCCATGCACTTCGTTCCAGTCCCTTCATTTTCCCCTCATAAAATAGCGAAAGAGATTATAATTAGAGGGACAGCTTCATATATTATCCTGGCTTGGAATTGAAATGAGCGAGTACTAAGCGAATCTCATTGATTAAACCAGATTCCGGATTATTGGATTTCTGGATTCCAGAAACAATGATAATATGCTCATTGATGTAAAAAAATGCTCCAACTGATTATGTGAAACTATGTGAGAAAGTTGAGGGAAAGCACATTCCAGCTTGCTGGTATTGGGTGTTCTATCTGTGCATAGCTTTAGTCTGACTGGAAGCTCGACGGGATTGGACCTCCAAGCTGGGAGACAGAACCAAATGGGGGAACTACTCCCAAACAATGACATGACATTACAAAGACATGAACAATTAAGGCAGTAGAATTTGACGTCAGTGCTATTTGTAAGTTAGATATTAAGCTGAATGGCATATTAGGTTGGCTTCGTCCATTACCGCTACAATGTTGACAATTTGTTAGAAATGTGAAAACCTAGGCACAAGAATCACTGGTGTTCCAGTTTAGAGTCACCTTGCTTTGCCACAGTCCGTTTAATTGGACACTGATTACATGGTTAATTTTAGGATTACATAAATGGGAGATTGTAACCTGAAAATCCATACAAAGGGAATTCGTGCCGGATAAATAAGATATTATTGATTGGCTACTCAATATTCAATCAATGAATCAATAAGCTCTCCCCTATTTGGACTCACAGCTTGGGCTCTACATAAAAAAAGAGCATTATGAAATCATTTTTTCTCTGGTTATTTCCATTCACTATACGCGTTTGGATAAGCTCTGACAAGAAAAAAAAAATGAATTTTACATTGGAAGGTTGACTATGTACAGTTGCGTCAATAAAATGAAAGCATCGAATATATAATAAGAGCATAATGGTATGTAATTGTTGTTGGCAAGCAGTAAATTAAAACCATCCCCCGGATAAATATCTATTGATCTCGGGAATTGGCATCGCCTTCGCCAAGTGATTTGTTAGTGTCTCGCGGAATCATGCCATATTATATTATGCCTTTTTATATGCCATGGCTAGGTCATGGATTCCAATGAAGAACTGGCTCAGGCCGATCATCGCCGGAGGGCGGTCGGGAAACCAGCGGAGCTAGCTAAGGTCTACCGAGTTCCTTACTGCTGAATCCAGCTCTGCTAACCCCGCCTCTCGTTCATCGATGAACTTTGCCATCAGCTATAACCCGGGCATATTTCTCCCTTTCTCGTCCAAGTTAAAATTATGGGAGAAGCTCATATAGGTACACGGGAAATGTAAGATTTTAATTGAAGCGGAGTGTTCCAAATCATTAGGACGAGGAGGAGGTTGGGAGAGCTGTTTGAATTGAAACCCAGTTTTAATTACCCGTCAGAGTCCCAACTCCTCTGCTGCTTAATTTCAGTGTGCATTTCAGCCGAAATCAGGAGAAAGTCCAATGATGGTGAAATTAAAATTCATAGTCGTAAATTCGTAATCCATCGCACTCCAGGCAGGAACTCCGATTTTTCATTGTCCGTTAGATAAAGTATAGTTGACTAGTAATCAAAACATGATGATCATCACGGTAGACGTTGATGAGTTGATTTGACTAGCATAATTAGAGCATCGTCATCAATTGAATACTTGAATTAAATCCTTACAAAATATTAACCTCAACTCTATCGAGTTTTACTTATCTCATCAAATGTACTTAATACAAAACTAAAATTAAAATATTTGGGATGAATTTATGGTATTAGTTAGGTATAGAAGGAAAGTTGAATCTAATAATCTTGTGGAAGGGCCTTGATTTTTTGTGTTGTTTATTGCATTTATGCAGATAGTAGTAAGTGTTGTTATATAACTCTTACAATTACAATCCTGCTCCCATTATCTATTTCTTATTTATGCTCATTAAAGTTAAATAACCTGTGCTAACTTAGACCAGGATAATGTCAAAAATTTACTACAGTGTCGTCGTTGGGGTGGATTCGCAAATCGCAAAAGAACCCACTCTATTTCGATCATAAAAGTCGACAAAAATAACACAACAGAAGGCACATTGCCCAAATGTGACAGTCGTAAAAGTAAAGGGTCTATTGTCATGGATGGAACACAGAAGCCTTCTTCTTTCCCTTCATCCTCATCATCATCGTCATTCAGATTTCCTTTATCCTTTTTCCATTTATTCTTAATATGGTCTCTCGTTAAAACAAAAGTGGAGCTTCGGGAAAACTTGTGGATGTGGAGGTAGTGCTGTTGTTTCCCAATGCAAGAAAATTGCTTGTTTTGTAAAAAGAAGAAAAAAGACAAAAGAAAAAAATAAAGAAAGTAGTGAGTCTTTGTAGTCCACGATGAAACGGACTTCTTCTTCTTACATAATTTTAAAACAACATATTTATGAAAGTCATAGGCTCCTCCTCTTCCCCTCATATCTGATGATGGCGGAAGCTGACGATGAGCATGACTAGATAGACTCAAGGAATAAAACCAGAGCGTTGTTGTAAATTCTTAAGTTGTACTAGAACAGAAAAAAGGGGAAAATATAAATCAAAATAGTTTGACCAAAATAGATATCATCGGATGAGTCGACTCAAGATAGTAAAAAATATCTTAAACTACAACTGAATATAAAATATGATTTGTAAAATACATAAAAACAAAGTGCTGCAATAAGTAGAGTTATATTAAACTATAATTTCAAATATTGCAAATCCTGGTGTAGTTTTTATTTGCAGCCTCAATAACTATATATTATACTAACCGTACTGGAAAAGGTAAACGAGGTGGTGGTAGAGGGAAGAAACCCCGCGGGGAAGTATTAATGGGGTACCAGCTTAAGTACATTTTCACCTGCTGGTCGATTGTTAGGAAAACAATAAATACTTTCATTTTTATCACACTTGTCACTCGTAATGCGGCTTACGAGTGGTGGATTTCGTCAGGAGAAGGGTTTACTCAACCCATCCTCACTTTCTTTTGACGATAATACAATGTTAAAGAGTGGTGTGTAAAAAACCATTCAGCTCAAAGTGGTGCCCAAAGTCTTCACAATCGAGAAGGATGCTTCCCGCGTCGAAAAGCTGAGAAAGGATTTCCACAAAATAAAAGCCGAAGTGGCGGACGTTTCCAACTAGACGGAAACCTAAGATAATAGTGACTATTATAAACGTTCCAATTCACAGAGTATCCGTCTATTCCGCGAGCAGTGCAGTATGTTCAGTTTTTACTGATTTGATTAGTGTAGTCAGCTAATTGATTTTGATTTTAATTGTTGGCTTTTAATTGTTTGAAGGTTGAGAATAACTGATTGTTGATTAGTATTAGTAGTAGGGGAGGTTGCATGTGATTTTTTAAAGACGTTGTTTACGAGTGCATTGAATTGATGATTGATTTGTCACTGATTGGATTTCTTAGTTGATTGGAGAAGATTGAGAAGTAGGAAAAAATCAATGATTGGCGATTGCTAGTTGACATTGACAGTTTTAAATGTATTTAGTTGGGATTTCATTTGGTTGGATTAGATTGCATGAAATCAATCTGAATGTCGAAGAAAGTAAATAAGCGCTAACTATTAATTTGTAGTTATTATCTCAATTTGATTGATTGTGAGCTTTAAATACTAATAATATGGTTGTTTTTTCGTGTATTTGCAGACTGAAACGGGATTTAAAAACGAGAACAGAAGAGCAGACAGACTGAACTGATTGATTGAGTGGAAGCCTGCCTTGCCTTATCATTCCTCATCGAATCATCTTTAACTTTTCGTTGCATCATTTTCCAAATACTGCAATCTGAATGGAACACACGATGACCTTATTCGGGCACGATGATAAAGCTATGCGAAATTAGTAGCCATCAGATGTTGTCACCAGATTATAAACCGGTTTTTTTATTTTCGATTTATTGGAGCCTATATGGCACAGTCTACATCATCAAAGACATCACACAACCAACACTGAAGTATGTAGCTCTTAAAAAGTCAGAATTCCAATCAATGAGGATGGCGTACCTGTTTCAATTCTCAGGGAGATAACTATAGTCCGACAACTTGACAGGTTCCAACATCCAAACATTGTAAGATTTTTAGATGTGTGTCATGGCCCAAGACAAGGGGGTGAGCAGAAGCTGTTCTCATAATCCTACAGAATTAGCTAATTATAAATACATACTACGTTCACTGGAAGATTAAACTAGTCGAGTCAAGTACGTAATAATGACATAAACAAGCACCGCGAGCGGTTACAGAAAGTCACGTAATTCTCTTTTCGTTCGCAGCCTTGAAGTCGTTAACATTTTAGCTATGGGACTTAGTAAATTTACGCCCCAAAATCTACCTGTATGCAAATTTTTAGCAACTTTGACCGTAGAAAGTTTTTTTCATATGGGATTTTAAGGTTTAACTTTAATAAAGGAGCTAAATATGCAAATTGGGTAAGATGCGAATTTCGGGATTCTGTCAAGCTGGGATTATTTAGGCTTGTTAGTAATGCCCATTTAACTCAAAAATGCATTGAATTTACGCATTTGTACACCCATTTAGGCAATTTGAATTTTTGCGGGAAAATTGGTTTTTCGCAAATAACTCGAAAACTAACTCATTGTCCGCGGTGTTTGAGGACGGATTCGTCATCTACGCCCCAAAATCTACCTGTATGCAAATTTTTAGCAACTTTGACCGTAGAAAGTTTTTTTCATATGGGATTTTAAGGTTTAACTTTAACAAGTTTATAGAAAGAAAGAGAAAAAATCTTCTGTCAATGCGTGATTTCATCTACTTCAAAAAGCATTTGATGCAATTTAAAGCATCCTGAAGCTCTAGTTTTTAACGGTTTGTTTTCATGCAGCAACAACAACTTTATAAGAAAAGCTTAAGGATATATTCCTTAAAACGGTGAACGGTCAGCTTTGAGGTGAGAAGGTGGAATATTTCGTGCATGGTTATCCCGATCAAAATATGATTTTACACTTTTTGTATCAACATCAACCAACCTCGCTTCCAACGATGTCATACCCAAAACCAACCAACCTATACGAGAGAAGGCAATTTATTTTCCCCCAAGCTACCCACCACTTCACTTGCTTACCTTTCTGCCATATGCACGTACACACAAGTCTCCATCCTCCGTCTCCTTCGTGAGTTTTCTCTTTCTATATAGGTCAGAATGAATCAATCTGAGTGATACATGACTTCAGTTTCTCATTCTGTACAATTATGTATAACAACTTTCTTCGACGAACTCGGCAATTCGATTTTTATCTACTACAATACATGGTTGAAATTAAAATCTACACAATTAAAAAAAGTTTGAAATCTCATTTAAAATAAATGGAGTCAATATTAAAAACAGCCACTGACTCCGACAACTGACAACTCTGACAACACGATTGCCGATTACACGCTGATTTTGGTTTGGGTTCACTTCTTCGACTAGTCTAGTGGTCCAGCTCACTCCAGTCCTTCGTTTTTATCGTATCAGAAAGCAATCATCATCATCAGTTCTGTTGTAGCGTCTTGTTAACCTGCTCATTATCATTAGATCGTGATTTTTTTTTCATTTTCTACAGACGAAACTGTAATCATTTTTACTGGAAGCATTGTCTGGAAAGGATATG
>JAQIWX010000844.1:0-13164 GCA_034696785.1 Lepidocyrtus cyaneus | reverse complement strand
GAATGGCATCGTCATCATCTCATCATCCTCATTATTACTATCCTCCGCGAGAACAGAGTTCGTCATCATTAGCGTCCATCATCAAGTCAAGTCCCATCTTCTTCGGAGGAATCGATCACACTATTTGTGTTTGATGGGACGAGAAGGAATCCATCATTGAAGCCTTGGACTGGCCTGGTATGATGATGGAGGAAAAGAGAACAAGTCAAAATATCCTTTTGCAAGAAATGCCATTCCGCATATTTTCCCTCCCCGATTCACCACCATCAACATCAAACCATTTGTTTTCGAAACATTTTCCGTGTAGGAATAGAACTGACTTGAATATGAATGAATTGAATGTATGGAATGCAACCCAATCGTTTTTTGTTTGTTTGGCAGGTGGAGGATGAACATCTCCTATTGTTCAGTTGAAGAAAAATTCCCCACCTCGGCTCCATCTCAATATACGTCCTCCTTGCCATACTATCAGCATTTTGGTTGAAGCCTGTTGAGGGCCATGGTCAATCGTGACTTTAGATGATGTTGCAGATGTTGGCGGAGCCCATGCATGGATGCGGCATATAGCCTTTCTCGCAATCACTTTTTCCTCCTTCAAATATCAAACAACCGCCACCTATTTACTTAGGTGGATGCCTTTTTGCCATGCCTTGAAAAAAACAGACAGTTTTGTTTGGGAATGTAATTGACATATGGCTGATAACAAATTGGCTCCTAAAGATATCGCCAATCTATCAATGGGGATGGGTTTGGTTGGTTGCTATCTTCTTCTCTTTTGGAATTTTTCTCCTTCACAATAATCTTCAAACGATTAGGCTTCTTCATGTCTTTAAGGATGAGTGTGTGTGTGTGTGTGTGTGTGGAGGAATGTGCATTGCAAATAGTTTCAGGAATTGGATGACATCACCCAAAAATATATTTATTTTCCATTCAACAAGAACAACACCTATTATCTCGCATTTAACTAGGCAAACATCTAGGTAAATAGGTAAAGTACGTACTAGCGAGACTAAAGAAAAACTATTTTTTATTAATTGTTATTGCGTCGATGCATCGTCATCATTCCTCCTCGACTTTGCGAATAGTCAAAACGATGATCATTATTATGATGATCATCATCGTCAACATCATCCCCCTCCTCATCCCAATCAAAACGCTTTATCAAATAAAGACTAATGATGAGGATATTCATATTTCTATTTTGAAAGGAAGAACAAAAAAAAACAATTGATTTTCATTCGATGATGAAATCTTGGTTCCATCATCATCCCCCTCTCCCTGTCTCTCTCCATCACCATATCATAAGTACGTTCTGCACCCCCACCAGCACTTTAAGGGAGTCTATAAAAATAGAAGACGAAAAAAATACTTCGACTCTTTCTAAACATTTAATTTGCACAAATCATCCCCCCACACGAGTAGCATCCCTCCTGATGAATTGATAATGATGATTAAAACTCATTATTGAGGCCCCTCATTGGTATTCATGGCAATGATCAGCAAAAGCCTTTAAGAGAGAATGAAAACACAAGCGCTCAAGCACGCTTGCTGACAATTCAGCAGGGGCCGTTTCTTTTAAATTAGCATTTCATTTTTACGAGCCTCACTCATTGATCATGATCATCTCATCATCATTGAGAAATCCTGACTGAGAAATATAAATATGAAAACTAGGCAAAAGGACCTTCTTCTTCCTTCCCTACCACCCTCCCACCCTTCACATGAAAAATATCATTTTATTATCCAATCAGACAATAGGAAACGGTGTCATTTAAAAAGAAATAAAATTTAATTACCAAATTGCCAATAAAACAGAAGGCGCTGGGAACTAACCCAAAGCTATTTAGGAGTTATGTAAATGGCTACGATGATGAAATGTGGAATGAGCACTACCGTTAATAATGTTCATTGGGGGAGGGGAAGGAGGGGATTGGATCATAAATCAATAGGGCTGTAAAACACTTATCTATCCATCCCATCCCGGTAATTAAATTAGTCTTGCGAGAAATTACCGTCGTTCCCTATTACCCTCCCAACGATTATCACCAGAGCAGAACTAAACGAGAGAAAAAAAACCATCCTACTATAACTGTAACGTTGAGTAACAGCCAGTAATCCTTTGTTAAACCTCATTTCATTTTGCAAATCTCCATCCCTTAGTTCAGAAACGATTAAATGGACTAGAAGATGATGAGATGATGACAAGCGCATTAAAAGATTGCAACTTGCAACGTAAAAAAATATCGCAACTTTTCATCCCCTCATCACCATCAACCATCTCGTTCCGCTCCTCCTAAACTTTGTCCGTCCCCATTATAGAAGCATTTTAACAATGATTATTTTAGCAGAGCTGCCATTATTAAACCAGATTTGAATACATATAATTATAAATAGACATGGCTAACTGGCCACCTATTATTTAGAGAAAAAAAAAATAGTTGTCTGGGCTTCAAATATTTTTTTCCTATTCCATGTTTTCCATTCTTCTTCCCCGAACATTTATCAGCGCCAGCGCAACATAAAAACTTTATGCAAAGAAAACATTTTACGACAATTGCTTTTTTCCTTTGCTTGCACAACAATGGAAGAAAATGAGATGATGATGACCGAAGGATTGTTAAACCTGTGATGTGATAATAGTCTTCATCTCCCTTTCATACGTGTCTTAAATAAATAGTATTAAAATGAACACAGCTTTTTAACTTCTTTTTTATGTTTAAACAAGGATCTTCCCCTTCATTTTTATCTGTGTTTTTACACCCTTTAAATTTCACACAAGCTTCCTTCCCTCCCTTCACTTTGCATTTCTGACTGTACAAGAGGACATCACATAATACATATGCATGGTCATAAAAACCCTCATAACAATTACGCAAAAAAAAACCACGGAGGAGAAGACAAAATGGACTATGCAATAAAAAAACCTTTCATGCAATTTTATGCAACATCGCCCATATTATTATCGCATTACATTCTTTGCTTATGTCGAGGACTTAACTAAGCATTAGCCCAGTTCAGTTCAGTTACCCATTTGCGATTTAAAAAAAAATATGCGATTATCATTTTGCAATATATTATCTTTTTACCTGTCAATCGAGAGCAATAACAGAAAACGGTTAAAACTGCGGAATGTGGTGGGAGAGGGGGAAGATGATGGTATTACATAACCGTTTCGAGGGAAATGCAATGTGGCGTGGCGGAGGGGGAAGATTCGTACTTAATTGTCATGTTCATTTTATCTATAATCATGTGATGATATAGTTATCAGAGAAAAAGAACAAGAGATGGGTTCATTTTTTCTTACAGCTTGCCATCGTCACGTTCCGTTGGGTACCGGCCGGGTACATAAAAAAGGAAAAGAACTTATTCGAATGTGGGTTGGCTTAGCAAAGAACAATAGTGAGATTATTATTTCGTCAGGATTTTTTTTTTGCAAGAATTGGAACGGTTACCCAGCCATCTCATTTAATTTATAATTGTGTCCTCCCGCTGACAATCAATAACTTATATCCGCTTGCGTCACAGATCCCTGAATGACAGAATGCATAGTATGATGCGCTAAAAATGAGAGCTAGCCATGCCTATACACTATGAATTTGAAATCCAGTCAATTGTTAGAGGAGCCGAAGGATGGACTAATTTTATGACGGTTGAAGATGAAGAGAAAAAAGTATTCTGAAATGGTTGTTACCAAATCGTTATACAAATGAGCATTTATGCATTATTGTACAACCATAAGCCATATACTTATCCCCCTTAAAGTAAATAGAGAACATTTGGTACAATAAATGAGCTCGACTGCCATTTATTTTAGCATAATATTCCATCTTTTAAAAATAAATTAGAAGGAAGTTAATGACAGCTAAAGACAAGCTAGCGTAATGACAACTATGCTGATTATGATGGTGATGAAGATGATCCTATACTTGGTGGAGGTGTTGGGCTGTGGTGTGTGCAAGCCTAGTTATCTTATCAAAGCAAACGCGCAATAGTAATATTATGATTGAGGAGGAGGAGGAACGAGATATGTACTTGATGCACCGCACTGATAAGAGCTGATATGACTAGAGTTGAACTAAAAATGGCAAAAACTTTAGAGAGAAAAAAAACGAGCTTGCCATGCAGAAAACATCAAATTGGCAATTGAAAATGTAAATAAGGAAAACTCTCACTTTTTAACCCTTTCGCCAAGAAAACAAAAAAAACGACATCAGGCAACTCAAAAGTCTTTTCTATTTTTCCGACGTCTGCGTCTGCCCTCTCCTCCTCGCCTTCCTCGCAACAACACAAAAATGTATGGCAGAATTAATGCAAAATGCAACTACCTTCCTTTGAAAAAAAAAACTGAATAAATAAATTAATTTTTTTCTCCTCTAGAATGCGCAACATACAGTGGCACCAGCTCAAAAGTGTTTTTTTTTGCGAGGAGCCAACCATGAATAGTCAATTTTTGTGCAAGTGGAAAAACTACAGTTCTAATTCCAAACCAATAAAAATAAAACAAAACAGAAATGGCTTGGCTGCCTCCTTTTTGCTCTGCTTGTTTCAAAACATTAAAATAAATTCCTTTTTGGTCCAAACCTGTACACGACTCTCAACTCTCAAGGTTACCCCAAAACTACATGAATAAAAGCGCACAACACAATCCTTCTTAATTTATTATTTCCTGGAGGAAGAACAAATAGAATTGGTTCAAAATGGGATTGTTTTTTTTATTACTTTCATTCTTAATTAGATTATAAAAGCTTCCATTCTTTATTTCTAAAATCCAAAAGATCTGATGAAAAAGGATTTTTTTGCTCGAAATATATATATTTTTTTTATCTAGAGCTGTGCTCATGTCATTACATGCGCTTTAAGCTTTTAAAGAAATTTACAATATGCATTCCAATCTGCAAAAAAGTACACACCCCAGCCATATATGTATGCCAAAAATATTTATACCACATTCTTATTTCTAAATTAGAGAAAAATGCTTAGTTAGAGAGATATATCCTCCCTAAAAAAAATTGTGAAGGAACTCTGCTGCTGCTTCACCCTACTCAAAAAGTCAAGTGATTAATGATGAAAACTTTTCAGCGCTCCACTCCACTCCATCCACACACAAACATACGTATACAGATATTATGGAAGGAGGTTATCAATTTTTCTCTCTAAAAAGGCCTCTCTCAAAATGTTTCTATTCTGATCGGTTTTTGGCCTGATGAAATTACATTTTTTTTTTGAGAGAGAGGGAGAATTAAAAAACTAGACCACTTCCTCTTTCCTTATCAAAAATTAAAATAAAATTTATTATCAACAAATACGATCAGGAAAATCAGGAGCATTATATCATACATAATATGTAAATGAACAAAAAATAACTTAGCTACAGCTCTTTAGCCCTTCTAAAAGTCCAATTGATATGACTTTATTTTTTGTTTGATCATTGTAGAAGCCAATCAATAAATGAATGAATGGAAGACTGACTGACTTATATAGGTTGAGAATTCACAAATTGTGAAATCACAAAATCCATGGTTCACCTCTCATGCCTAAGTTTATATCTGATTAGCAGGGAAACCAGCATTATGCTTTTTTGCCGCCTGAATTTATGCTTTTTTGCCAAGTCAATTATGCTTTATTATGCTTTTTTAACCTGCAATTAACATGCATGTAAAATGTATATTCATTTGTTTTTTACGTATACTTGTGTTTGTCAGAAAATTAAAATCAGTTGCTTTTTATATATTAATAATCAAATTATAATAAAAGGGAGCAATAAAATAAGTTTAAAATGTCTTTGTAGGTAGTTTTTCCTTTATTTTAGGCTGAATACTTCGAAACTGCCATTCGTTTTGCTGATTATGCTCTATTATGCTCTTTTATGCTCTGTAAATTTACTTATGCTTATTATGCTTTTTATGCTTTTTCAAATCATGAAAAAGTTTGCAATATGCTTTAATAAGTTTGGTTGTTCATATGAACCTGAAACCAGTAGTTAAATCTAAAATTATGCTTTTTACGCGATTTATGCGTTCTGGTTTCTCTGCTGATTAGTTCCCTTCATAAATCGGTCATATGTGTTGTTGTACGTACAAGCGCAACTATAAAAAAACAATTAGAAATTCCATTCCCATTATTCAACCATCAATGAATGAATATGAATGCTTTAATCATGTTTTAATATTTCATTTGCTATTATGGTAAAACTCAATATTATGATAATTAACAAGTGTTAAATAACGTTCATGATTAATTATCAGATAATACGTACTGTACATGGCTGGTATGACAATGGTCAATCAGGGAAAAGGCTTAACAAAACATGTGTTATGGGATGTGATATAAGTCATACTACATGAGCATCACTCACATCACGACGATATGACGATGTCCAACTTTTTAGTGCAAAATCCTATTACAATTTGTGATTAATGGTGATAATGATGATGTGCTAAATTCTCTCTTTTAAATCTCATTTTTTCAAAAAGTGTCGAAGCACTGTTGCCAGCCCACACTTGACAAATTTAGGTCAGAGATGGAGATAACCTAAACAAGAGCGTTACTATTCGATATCTAGGTATTTATATTTTTAGCATAGGTTAGAAAAAACGAGCATGTCTACACAGCCATTTTTTATGTATCAGCAGAAGTGCTGCTCGGATTTTTCAAAATTGATTGATCAACTCGAAAGTTATGAAGTAGCCTTATTTTTTTTCAAAAAGAAAAAAAAACTATAGACAAGGAACATTATCGTCCTCCCTTGTTGATTGAGTCATTTTATTACAGTCACCATCATCCTCATCATCATTATCATCATCGTTATATAATAAGGTAATGATTGTTTAGGAGATAATAATGTTGGTTGTTATGTAGTCCACTTTTAATTTTTTTATTGTTTTTTTTTGTGTGCCGCTCTGCTCTGGGATGTCTATAATTTGACTGATAACAAGATTGTAAAAAACCTATATATTTATGGCTAAGTATATGACAGAGGGCCGCTTGTTTTGCAGTTGACGCTTGTCAACCCGCTTGTTCTCGGTGCTCTATCTTTTATGCAAAAATAAATACCTAGTCGCATGTCTAATATTAGGTATGAAAAAAGTTACGGCCCCATAGGACCAACTTGGAAGGACAATACCTGAAGGGATCATCAACTTATCTAGGGCCCTTCTCATATGAGTTTATTTTTTGCTATGAGGACCACACCCAAATCAGTTTAACAATCAGCTTTAAACGCCCAGGTTTTTTACTCTTTCTTTTAAAAAATTGGTTTAGCTTGTGCTATTACTCTATTACTTAATGCACTTAGCTTACATAACCAATCTATAAGCATTAACTGCACTGTTTATAACTTTTACTAGTGAAAAAAGGCACAAAATTTTTTTTTAAAGGCACGACTCTTAAAGACGACTGAAAAGAGCTAAAAAATATATTTTAAGTTATCAGGGATGGATCATGACTAGGACCCTTTCACTTTTTTCTTTTCATTTTGTCGTCGTGGCTCATAAAATGGGAAAAAATATATTAGTTTGTTTCCTCTCCTTAAATAAAACCGGCGCTGACTGTAAGTATGATTGGAATTTAGGAAAAAAACATAAAAAACTGAACTAAATTCATTTCTTCGAAACAATAAATAGAGCAGCATTGGTTAAACATTAAACTCGTGTTACCGTTAGGACTAACAGAAAAAAAAGTGATTGAACGTATCTGAATTCTATTGCAACGAACGCATGTTTCTTTCAAGAACATTTTTTATAGCTTCAGCTGACATTTGACACTAGACTTGATATTTAGTTTGACCTTGTACTTTGTATGTGAAAATGATTACGGTAATAAATATTTCCTCTTGGTAGAATGTCATATGCCACAAGGAACAATGCCAAGACCGAGCGAGAGGATCAGAGAAGTGTTTTGCTTCAAGAATAATAAAAAATGGAATCTGATTGGATTTTCTGTTTTAGCCAACACCTTACATAATAATAATGCCATTTTTTACAGCCTTGGCTTGGCAAACAAATCATTATTGATATATATGGCCACCGGTGTCTTATCCTTAATCTTCGCACCAGACCAAAGCCACTGCCGAAGAGCCCAAGCCATGATGCCCTTCCATCTTTTTAAACCTCGTCGTCAAGTTTGAAGTAACTAATTAGCTAGTATTTGAATGTGAGGATCTCATATTAAAAAATTATAATTAACTAGAGAATGATCACATTTTGAGGTTTTACTTATTGGCGAGGTTAAAAGAGCGGGTTGGTATAGAAATATGGCATTAGGTAATAATTGGAATCCCAATTTCCAAGAAGGAGACAGATGTATGTACCTTCATGATCAAGAAGAAGGTGAAACCACCGCCCATAATCCTCTTTCACTTTTTTAGCAGAAATAAAAAATGAAAAACGGTTTGCCTTTCGCCCATTCTTCTCAGCAAAGATCATCTTCTTCTGTCCCTATTTAACTAGGAGAAATTCTAGTTTTCTAAAAATCAAAATAACGCGCAGTCGGATCATAAGCCGTGAGCAATGCATCATAATTTTCTTTACAGTCTAAAAATGTTTGGCTCGTGAATGTGAAAAAAGAAGAGATGGACACAGAAGAACAGTTGATTTTGACATGGACGCCGATGCCGGTGGCTGTTAAGTCCATCACCAAAATTGGAATAAATGGCGATGGACATTTTTTCATCCTCCTAATCAACATCATCATCATCCCAACCACCATCGAGCCATCATTCTCATCTTTTGGTCCAAGGAGTTACCTAATAATGAGGGTGATTTTGCTGATGATGATGACGATGCAAAGGTGAAGTTCATGACAAAAAGCCTTCTTCACCCGGCCGAACACAAAGGAATAAAAACACTTTTAAACAGACAGACGTTACTTCAGATTTCTCTTTCTGCTTCACATGCAAACCCTTGTAAAACTACGGT
This sequence comes from Lepidocyrtus cyaneus, assembly GCA_034696785.1. Lineage (NCBI taxonomy): Eukaryota > Metazoa > Arthropoda > Collembola > Entomobryomorpha > Entomobryidae > Lepidocyrtus > Lepidocyrtus cyaneus. The sequence continues at coordinate 4,249 of JAQIWX010000844.1, read as the reverse complement.
AATTTAAGGCGAAAAATGGCAATAACTAATGTTCAAATAACGATGAAACTTACTCTTGTCTAAACTCTGTTTTTTTTTAGCTTTAGTTCACATACTTAACCCTTTCATTTTGCCCATTTTTAAACAGGGAAACAAAAACTCCTTTCACAACATTGCATATTTTTGCAAAAATTACCATACGACCAGGATCAATAAAATGACATTTTTTTGTAGGAAAAGTTTTGAAAAGGAAGAGATTTGCTTTTTTTGCGTTACTTCTGCATCCCATCTTAATGTTGCGAATGATGATGATGACCCACCCTTAACAATTTTATACTGAAGAAACGTGTTTCTGTTGTTCAATTTACGAAACTCCTCCAACCCCACCGTACACACATATGTACATGTATTTTTTTGTATTACATAACGCACATAATTACATTCATATCAGAAGAGGGGGAAAACTAACATTTCGACCTCCGCATTCCTCCAACCAATCCTCCCCACCTGTCCGTCACCTTTTTTCACTCTGCACTTGAGAGAGAGAATAAGAAAATCAGCAGCAGTATTATAGCCACCTTGCCATCTTCTCAATATCCTCATATGAGAAATTAAATGGGACAAGAAAAAACTGACCCGACTGCTTGCTCATTTGCAGCCAGTTTTCTTCTGGGCTCTTCAGGGTAGTTTGCGTTTTTTTTTGGTTAGTGATAAGAAAGATTGCGGCTTTTTTATTGACATCTCTTTCTCCCCTGCTAACGCCAAATCTTAAACTGCGGAATACAGAAGACGATAATGAGGATGGAGATCCATTCCTCGTCGACAGCCCTGAACAGTGATCCCATTTGCTTAAACTTGAAAGGGATGAAATAGAAAAAAAAATCCTCCCCGAGAACTAAACACATTTAAAAAGTGCACAACTCATCCTCACATTTCCCCATGCTCCTTTTAATCTCCCATGTACTTTCAATGTCGATAGGAGGAATGGAATAATGGTAATCGTAACGTGAAAGGAAAAAATGGAGTCAATGACCTTGAACACTTTTTTCCTCTCTTCACATGTTTTCCTTTCAGTGTTTGTTGGTGGAATTGGGGGAAAACGTTGGGTTGAAGGAAGTTGAGGATTTGTCTTGGATTGTTGGACATGGGCATGGTGGTGGGGAAATGGTGTGACCAAGCTGTAATCATCATTATTTCATTGCCAAGCCATATCATCGTTCATCATTCATCGTTTTATCATGAAAAACATGGATCCCGAAAAATACATTTCTTTTCTTCATGTCTGCTTTCCTCGCCAGTGTGACATGACGTTACATACTATTTCTTGGTCGTGGTCTTGCCCCTGACGTGATGCAATTTCACAACGGATTACGGATTCTCCTGCTTTTGCGGTTTTATTTCTAGTTTGGAGGGGAAGAGGAGAGTGACGAATGATGGCGAATCTGAACTGATCCAATTTGAATAATTAGTCCAAAAGCAACCTCTTTTTGTCATGAAGGATTGCACATTATATTGCGTCAAAAATTTTTTTTGTTCCTTCCGAGACATAATCCAAACATTGCATGTAACTAAATGCATGTAGTACATGTATACTTCGGTATACATATACTAAAACTAATGGCGATAATTTTTGCGGTATATTTCCCACCCCCTCCACTTCCCTTTTGTCTCAACACGTGTGTGTTGGTGACTTGTTCCGTTTCTGTTCATATAATTTTCTTCTCTCTGACGTCGGAAGCTGAGAGACAGGGTATTTCACCAAAATAAATTAGATTCGTCTTTAATGCCAAACATGGAAAGAAATTGAGATGTTCAATTTTATATCTCCGTAATTCATAGACTTAAGTAACTTTTATCGAGGTAAGTCTCCTCCCAAATGAATGCATGTCCATTCTACCCGAACAAAACCTAGATAGGGTACTGTACTAATGCCCATATTTCTACACGGTCAGGAATAAACATACACATATGTATAGTTAGTTAATTTTGTTTGAAAAAAATTCTCCCGTTTTTTCGTTATTCATTATGCTTGTCTGTATCATTTGCCCTTCTCTATTGAGTTGATTTTCTTCTAGAGAAAAAGAAAAAAAATGATTCGAAAATAAACACATTTTTTTCTCCTTGTGATATGGTTTATATAACAGCGTAATTTTCACACCGAAATATAGGTAAAATACCACAATCATGATGATATTGATGATGGTGATGATGAGTCTACCAGAACCAGAAGAATTTAATATTTGTTTTTTTTTTCTTCAAGGATAGGATTTAATTCTGATAAGAAGAAAAAACTGGCTTGCTTGAGCTAAGCTCCATCATCATTATCATCATGTCTAAATTATTTACTTTGATGAGGAGTCTATAGATCAATTGAATTCAGAAAATGGTTGCAAAAAGCAGAAGAAATGCATATTTTTTTTAGAAAAAATTTATTTCCCGTTGTATTGCCCTCTCTCCTATTTTTTCTATTAAAAAAGGGATGAGATATAGAATGAAATCCTTTTGATCAATGATCATCATCATCATCACCATCAAAGTTGATGAGAATGGTTGGCCGGATTCCATAGACTTAAGCCATCGCAATTGTAGAAAAAGGGAAAGAAAAAAATGCTCAGGTGAAAAATAATTTTAAATAATTTTGATTTCGCTATGGCACTACCTTAAAAAATTTGCGGAGGTGGCATGCCATTGCATTGCAAATTGCAATTCAATGGCATGTTACATTTTCTCTTTATGAATGATAATGATGAGCTGAACAGGTAGTAGAATTCTAAAGGCCAACTCATATAAATACATTTAAAGGGTATGCCATTTTTGCAGGGAGAAAAGAAATCATTTTTGGATCTGTATTTTGGCTTATTTTTTTCTTCTTTCAGTTTGTTGTAATGATGACGATTATCATCATTATCATTCAGGAATCATACAGTGGCTAAGGCTACCCGAACAAATTGTTGATAAGGGGTAAGCCCTAACCATGAAATGTGCAGTTTCTCTGATCATATGCCTTTGGTACTTGAGGGAGGATCGGACGGGGTAAATAATATGCTTATCATCATCCTGAAAATTTGTGGTATGCCTGTCTGGCTGCATTGCATTGCATACTAAAATTTTACTAAATCTTTTAATGGATCAAATATGTAAATTCCCTACGAGTTTAGGGACATAAGCAACAAAATGAAATGGGAGCAATATGATAAGGAAGATGAGTAGCAATAAAAAAACCATTTATATGAAACTAATCATTTTCTTTTGTAGAGAAAGCAATTAAGCTGAAATTAGGTTTAAAACTGTTTTACGATGATAAAGTAATTGGTTCAATTATATGTACCTGTGATAATGGCGATAGCTTAATCATCTCAGTTTTTCAGGTAGTTTTTATTTTGTTTTCACCCACAAAAACAATTGTGATTGGATGGGGCCGCACTTTTATTTCACTGTAGCCATAGATTTTATTTTGCGTAGAACTATTCAATTAATCTGTTATGATCAGTGTCCTTTGTCACTTTCTTAAACACTGATTTTTATAACTTAAGTCAGTAAATTGTATTTTATCTTAGCCTTATAAGTTTTGAGTTCAGCAGGGGACACTTGTTCCTCCTTCCATTGATTGGGTGAGGGGATGAGCACTGGAACTCTACAACGGAACATGAGTTCACTCCACAACATGGTTCCATCTTTTGCGTTGTTACAAAAACTTTGTTAAACTTCCCGTGTCCGTAGACAATTATCAATTAGGCCATCGATCACAATTTCTTTCTTTTCACGATGAACTTTGGAGTGCAATTTGACCTTAACACATGTCATTTCACAAGCTTAATATATCTGGAATGTGCTTAGAGTGACGCTTTCCCTCACAACGTTTCTCTCCTTTTACGATCGAGCCAAAGTATCAAATTGGAATTTCGCAGGAACAACAAACGCTTGCGCTGCCTCATCAGCGCATTTTCCTCTTCTCATCTCATCTCATTTCGAGCGGAGTGAAATGGAAAAGCTTATGACATGACCAGGACTTGCATTGGTACTGGGGATGGATCTGCAGTGAACGTTGATGTGAGTGACCAGGAGCAGCACCATGAATAAATATCAGGAGGATGATGATGTTGCTGGTATGTTGCTTGGTTTGGTGATCATGATCACACTTTTTTTGTTGTTGTTGTTTTGTTACTTCGATGAACCTGGTCTGATCAACTCTCGTCGACTATTGAGCATGACTCAATCCCCTCCGTACGAAAACTAACCATGGCGTAGGTTTAGGCACTGGCTATTATTT
>JAQIWX010000843.1:0-13165 GCA_034696785.1 Lepidocyrtus cyaneus | reverse complement strand
TGGATGATGTCACTTGAATTACAAATTTTACGAACGAAACAAAGTTACGATGTGATTTCGTAAAATACGATACGCAACGACATGATAAAACATTCACTATTCGATTCAAACAAGTGTGACTTCATGTACTGCCTACCAACTCATCTGTAACTGATGTTATTTCCCTTCAGCTAAAACTCACTCATCGTTTAGTCAAGTTAAGTTTTTTTTTGCAAAAATTCATCCTTCTTCTCACATCCCATTTTAAAGAAACAATTTATTTCTGCAAAGCTTCTAGTTTTAAACCGGCCGGAGGCTAATCTCTATTTTATTAAAAAAGGACGACAAAAACCTCATTTACAATCTCATAAAAACTGACATTGAAGGACACGAGCCCTAAAATGCTCAGAAAAGAGGGGTTGTCATTATCACTTCCAAATTACTGTTTTATATATTTTTATTCCATAAAAAACAGGACAAAGACAAGGTACAGTTAAACATGAGTATAGTCAGTCAGTCATCATCATCATTCACATTAAAAAAATTATATTTTCATGGATGACAAGACACACGATCATGATCATAATCATTTTACTCTACAAAGTCGTATTTTGCTCTTCTTGCTACTATTATTATATAAGATATTATGTCACATTCAATATACTTATCAGACCGAAATATTTGCTTTTCAGTTTCACTGAAAAACCTACAGTGCGATGCTTTTGATGGTCATTTCGTTTTCAGTGGCAGTGGAGCAGTTAGCTAAATGGAATATACTTCAACCTCGGCCTCCCCCTCCTCCACCTCCCTCAGATGGCTTCTCGTCTCGGCCGCCTTCTTCAGTTAAACTTGAGTCTTGAGCTGCCTCTACTGCTACTACTGCAGTTAAAACTAACCTGAGCATTTCATTTGGAGCTTCATGCTTGCCTGGTTAAAACCAACGAAGCCCTGACACAGATGATCCACGTTGCGAGGAAATTATTACTATTACCGAGATCGTATTTACTCTGTACCTAGATTAATTTTTATTATTATTCCGATCATCATTATTATTATCATCATCATCCCTATTACGAATTACATCTTTTTCCATCATTCATTTCTTTCATTCATTCATACCCAACGATTATCCTCCTCATCATGTCACAGCCCAATTTCACTTTAACTTTGTAATGGATACCACCGCCATCATCATAGTACAAAAAAGTATGAAGAACAAAAATGTTTTCATTTGACAAAGAAAAAAGAATTTAATACCACACTAGGGAGAGAAGAGATAAGCAATAGCATAAAAATAAATCCCAACGACCGTTTATAAACGGCCTTGAACAATTTAGTTGCCTTAAGTCACCCAACCAAGTCATATAATAGGTGTACCTAGATCCTTACGAAGAAGCCTACCTTAAAGGTCCACATCCCCTCCTTCCCACCTAACACCAGGCTACAAATCCCAAGCCGTTATTAATCAAAAACAGTATAAAAAAGTAAACTTTGGATGCAAACATGTTATTAAGGGATATAACAAAAAATGGCAAATATTTTTTATATAAAACTGGCCCAACTGTCTCGCTTATTGACCGTCCCCTTTTATGCCATAACAGCTTTAGTGGAGTTAAAGGGGGTACAAGACAAGTGAAATTAGCCATTAGTGAAGTGAGTCAGGACATGCTATCATGTGACTGCGATTGTATTATCAGATTATTATATTATATCACTTTTTGTTATTGAAACCGGATAAGAAGGAGAAGGAAAAAATTTAATCAACCAAAATGATTCTGACTTTGCTCGATCTCTTCAATTTCTTGCCATTATAGCTAATTCCATCTCCATAAAAGAAGGAGTTTATAACTTCATGCATATCTATTTCAAGGTGGGTCGTTAGTTACATTTCGTATAGGTATACATTTTTACCAGGCTCGCTTGCCCTAATGACTCTTCAGCTCTTATTATATTTATGAATGAGCATTAAAAACATCATTATTATCGTCATCATCATCAAATAAAAAACGAGCAAATTCAATGTTACAAGCTACATAACTGTTCTGTTGACTTTAGAGCTCTCAAGCTCTATTTATCCCGTTTCCCCCCAAATATAAAGAACTAAACTAAAGTGAATTAGGCTTATCTTTTGTGACTGTGACCCTCGCGTTAAAAATAAATGATCTCGCGCCAACCCCATAAACATGAAGTCACTGTAATTATCCTCCTGTATTATTTCTCTTGACGGCGATGATGATGACGATGGCAATCTACTGATCCTTTACGCTATCATAATCAAGAGGATCAACAAATAAAAAGCAGATACATTTTTTGTCTAAGGTCTCCCTTGCTCTTGGCTTGGTTTAGATTTTCAATCTGCTAGAACGTTTTTTTTCTTAAACAAGAACTTCTTCAATAGCGAAACGGGCGGATATATAAAACCATAATAGAACACATGGCAAGTCTCGTCTCGACATTGACTAGCAATAAAAAGTGTTAACTTATTTAAGAAAAAAATATTTAATATGATCACGGTTGATCTTCTGTTGATAAGTAAAGTGAAGTATGAAGAGTTTATCTCATGTCATGTCATGTGTATAGCCTAAAACATTTTTAATGTGTTGTTAGGTTTGAAGCCTCAGCCCTAAATAAGGAATTCTGAAGAAGAAAAAACATTCCTCATTCAATTTAAACAAGTCATGTCGTGTTATATGTTATGTCATGCAAAGACCATTTTTTATTGCGTCCGCGTGCTCCTTCTTGCACTTGCACTTAAAAAATATGGTATGCCTGAAGCGTGTAAATTATTTGTATTAGCGTAAGCAATCTAAAGCTCAGCTCTGTATTCGTACCAAAAAAAGTCTGCTTGCTTTTTTCTCATCGTAACATTTGTAACACATGAAGAACTCAAGATTATATCAGGAGATCACCTTCCCTCTCCACACAGAAGACTTTGAAGCGAGAAAAGTGTTATTATTATTATGACATTTCTGCCATTATTACTTACTAGAGCATATTTTAAAGGTAAAGGTGCTTTTGCTTACATAATCATGATAATGACAAAGAAAACACTCTCGTTTTCAGGTTTAACACATAAAAAAACTTTTGCGCCGACTGCGTGTTGCTTTGACTCGTGGTACATAAGATTGGTAATCGTGTCATACCAAAAAAAAATTAAGCAGTGCAGCTTAAGTACTAACTAGAAACTAGTTAGTTAGGACGTGAGTTATTTTTAATGCTGTCGATATGATGACAGTGACAATATTTTTTTTTATTTCAACCTGTACTTATTTTTTCCCCTTCAAGGCTGCTACGATTATCATTAGGAATATGGCTTAAGAACAACTGCACCAGAAGCCATATAACGTGGAATCAGAGAATACTGCTTAAATTCAGTTTTGAATTCGCAATGAATTTTTAATGAAACTGCTGCCTTCTTTTTAGACTGGGCTATATTTGACAATATTTTTCTCGAGAGGATGAATTACCATGCACTATAAAAACTGGAACATGACATGACGTGAATCATGTCAGTTTAAAATGAGAATAAAATCTTCTTAAGGTGGATTCTATTGCTCAGTTTAAGCTTGACTAGAGTAAGCTTATGAATAATTCATTTGCTAAAATGGATTGTCAAGAATGAGTGATTTACTTACTTGTACTTTTGATCGCTTTACTGGATTCATGACGATACGATGACGCTTCATTTCCATTTACTTCTCCAGAGTGTAAAATAATAAGATGATAATGTATAGCTCTAATAAGCCTTTTTTTATTCCGTGAAAAAAAAAACAACAGCTCACTTAATTGAAGTCTAATTCCAATGTAGTCTCAAATTCCCTCTCCGTCTTATTATGGCAATATGGGAGAAATAAATTGCAAAACGATGTCGCACTTTCTTATTCGTCCTCGTAATAACAATCTTTTGTCATTGTTATCATCACCGCCATCACATAATCATTTTTGTAATAATGTCACAGAAAAATAATAAATTAGGCAAATGTGAAAGCCTACCCCGACCCAATAGGTGAATAACTTTGTGGACTAGGAATTTGGAAGGATAGGATTTTTAAACCAGTGCCAAAAATATTTCATTCACAAATCCTCGCCATTTACCTAACAAGACGGAGGAATGAATGGAAAGTTTGTGAAATCAGCACCACATTAAAAATACGTGCATAAAATTGGTCACAATTGGACAATCGGAGATGACACGATGAATAAACAAGTCCATATGAAAGCTCGTAAAAAATCGAAATCAGTTCGATAATAATGGGACATGAGTTTATTGTCATCAATAGCACCATTCACCAAAGACGACCCATTATTAATTATCTTTTTTGAATTTTGTTCCCGATACGGAACAATATGAAGGATTATTCTGCACATGAAACGAAAATGAAATTGTTTGACCTTATATTGAATAAAAAATTGTATCATTATTATTATCATCATTATCATCCCCATTGCAAAATAATATTCTTTAAAATGGTGATTCGAAAGAAAGATTATGATTTTTAGTGCCTGCGCAAATAGAACAGAGCTGAGGGATGAATATCTTCGAAATCAGAATACTCATCACATACCCATCATAAAAAAATCAGACTTGAGCTAACAATGAGAAAGGTGATAAGAAGAATGCTAAATGGCATATTGAGCTAACGATGATGACGATGATGATCACACATAATGAATGACATCATTTATCGACAATTTGGCTTAACAGATCAAGAATCCCGTATTTGACCAAATCCTTTAGGAAATTATTGCTGATTCACTGTGATTTTTTCTTCGTCCAACAACTAGACTTGTTAACGTATTGACAGCAAATTGATTCCATTCACGGTACTCCACATTCATATGCCTATTTGGCTTTATGACAAACACATGACAATTGTCCAAGGTGGGACAGAGCAAGACAGAGAGGACGGACTTCACAAATACAAGATAGTTTTATCTAAAAGGTTCCCTAATGATGATTTACACTTAACAGCTTTTCAGAACATTTGCATATGGAGTTTTGTGTCCAAAAAGATTATGCAATTTGTCTGTAACCTTCTTCTTCTTCTTCTAGCGATAACAAATTTGCGATAAAATAGACAATCATAATCATCATAGTTGTATTCGAACTTCACACACACATCAGAAAAAATCTTTGCATATAATAAGAAACGTGGCCAGTGGTAATCATAATAAAAATCAAATAAATCAAAGGAAGTCAGTCAGTTCTGAAGAGCCTCATTTTTGACCACATCATATTCATTCCCACAACAATAATAAATAGTTAAGAGGACAATGATGGAATGGCCAACACGTGCTAATTCTCCACACTTTTCGAGAATCACCTTAATTTGCCCATTCATGTGTGAAAAATTTTAGAATTTTTTAGTCATTCTTCCACTAACAATAAATAATGCTTAGCTCTCCTATTCTTCCATGAGCCATTTTTCAAAGAAATGGAATGAGACTGAAGAGAAAAAAACTCTTAATTTCAGTTTGAATATGATCTAATAAAAAATTCTAATCAGATTAGGTGGCAACATAACAAGGTGGCAATCTCTGTTGAACAGGTTAATTCATTTGAAAAATTCCACGGGTCCCGTCCCATTCAATCCAGTCCACCCTCTTCGTTTTGTGACTCATCTTGTCTGTTTTACTCAACCGAATACCAAGAAGCTCGCATGCTTCACAAACAAAACCAAACTGCTCCTTTAAGCGTTTTTACACAGAACAGAACAATAAAAAAAGTGGACTACCTAGAAAAATTCTAAAAAAGACGAACAAAAGCCTCCGCAGACGATGAAGACACGTCAGACAGGAGATTGTTACATATCTTCAGAGAACAATATATCACATATGGCGAGGCTTCACTTTTAGCAAATATTATCTGTATTTAGAATTCCACGTAGGTGTTAAATCGCGTATCATCATCCCCATCAGCCATCATTTTTTTTCGCTACTCTACTTACATAAGAGAAAAAACTTTTTAAGTAGAGTTCTAGACTAAAACTTACACATGGATAGGGATGCTGATGGCCCATAACATCATCATATTTCATATCCATACATACATAACTACCGCTGATGATCACCATGAGTTGACATAGTATTACACATAAAAAAGCATAAATCTTTCAGGGGCTCTTCTTCTCCTCTTATCACTCATCTTCTTTTATATGAACAAGTGTAACTAACAATGAGTTATTGCTTATCTAGTGTAAAAAGAAGATTGAGCAAGGTGTACCAAACAAAACTCATCTTCATGCTCATCTTTGCCCGTAGCCTTTATAGCCCATTTCGCTATTCTAATTATTAATAGTAATGACTGAGAAGAGTTTTGGATCACACTTGAATGACCAAAATGGAGATGGACCGCTGATGATGATGAGGATGAGTCTCCTCTATTGTCAATGTCATAAAAAAGTACAATTTTGTTGAAAGTCTATTTCATTCTTGGCCACTTTTCCTTGTAAAAAAGGAATGAATAGGTTTGATCTTGCATTCTGCATTAGATTATTGTATATAGGTGGTAAAATATGTATCTTGCCTAAATATCTATAACTTTTTTATGCTTTAATAATATAATTGTACTTTATGGGATGACCACGACGATGGCTTCGTTCTGATAAGAAGTGGGCAGCTAAGATGCATTATTGAGCAGGTAGATATTGCATAAGCCCCAAATTATCCAAAATGAAATGTTTTTACAACAGATATGTACCTACATGGTAGGTATGAAAAAATGGAATCCCATCCAAAAGCGTCATAGTCATCATCACTGCCACCACCATCATCATCTCATAATCCATCGCAATAATTCATCCAGAAGAGTTACAAGGTCAAGATGAGCACAATTTTCTGTCAGAGTTGAACCATTATATGATCAGCGAAACTCTTCTTCGTTCATCATTCACCAGCCTGCCAAACGGCATTATTATTGTTACCATCAAAGAGCAACAATAACAACAGGAGCATCATCCCATCATCATCAGAAGGAATCTTTTTATTATTGTTTGTTGGCACAAATGCGACAAAACTAGTTATTTTTATACTTGGAGAAATACACATAACCTTAGAAGTGAATTACGACGAAGATTTCGGCTGGCCACCATACTGTACAGGATGATTAGGATGGTACAGCTTCACTAATCAAAATAAAACAGTAAAAAATGTCAGCTTGGGACAATAATGCGCAGTGCAGATTAGATACCTTTCTTATTAACTTTATTATTGCTCTTTAATATGGATGATAAATCTAGTTAGTAGAGATATTATTGTCCATTGTTATATTGTTCAATATGAGAGAGAGAGTGACCATGAGACAAGTGTACTTGCTGTATGCTCGCTCAGTACATGCTTGATTTTTTTCTTAACAAAGCAAAATAAGCTCATCTTTCCATTCATTCTCATGATCACCTGAGAGTCTTCCTGTTTTGCTCTGCTTTATAATCCGACTCATTCCAATTTTATTTTGTGAGGTTTTTCTCTAAAAAAATATATTTCATTATCGCTACCCTCACATGCGTCATGTCACTTGATGTGTTTGGAGATGTTATAAAAACTCATTATTACAAATTTACAAAGACTATTTAAAAGGATGACTTTTTTAGAGAAAAAAATGATGCAATGAGGTTGCAATGTGGATGGCATTTTTTCCTGCTTTTTTCACTTTTAAACTACATTCACTTCCCTCACACGATTTATGTGAATTGGTTACTTGTACCCCCAACTTGCCGCTTGCTGTGTGTGATACGGTTATTGTTAGTGAACTTCTTTGTAGGTAAATGTGGCTGTACTTAAGAATGGAAGAGTTGGGCTAGACGTAATATAGACACAAAAATTATATCTCTTTGATATATCTAGTTTACAAAAGGCGTTTCAAGATCAGTCGTGACATGGTCATTATGAAAATAAGTGTAGTAAGCAGAAGAAGCAGTCTTGAATGAAACTCGCAGTGCAATGTAATGCGTATACACAAACTAAAAGGAAGAAAATGCGTTTACTGTCTGTTATTTTCCATGCAAAGTGATTGAATGAAGCTGCTGACGATGCTACAAATAATATGTTTTAACGTGATTTTTAGTAATTCACAAAGACGGTTTTGAAGATGATTAAAGTGTCATAACTGCCTATTCTATAGTCATGAGAATACTTTTGATCTTTTGAAGATTATTAATACTTCCTGGTTTTTAGGACTCATTGTTAAAAATCTCAATGATTTTGGACGAGGTCTCGTCAAAAGATGTGTATCATTTGATCGAACTGATGTGATAAGCACAAATTGGGGCTAAAAAATTAGTTTATTGCAGTTTTATCGTTAAGAAATTAAGAATACTAATTCAAAGCTGTGAGTGTTAGGCTTTGTTCGATTGCCAACAAATTGATTTCGCTGTAATGTGAAATATGACTTCAGCTTTACATAATTTATACATAATGGTGAGCGCTTTTCATGGGAATTCTGAAGAGAAGAGGCAGAGTTATTCATTCTCACCAAATAATACATACTACCATCGCACCTGCCAAACCACTTACACTAAACTTTCTTAAATCGTGACCATTCCTCATACCCCGATTCCTATCATTAATAGCCTGGCACCAGCAAAACCATCCCGTTCCATATTTCAAGCGCTTTTCTAGACCAACAGCTTTAGTTTCAGTTAGTTTAGTGCATCATTTAAATTCATATAAATATACATGAGTAGTTCGTGGCGCATTTTATAAAAAATGTAAAGCAGCTCATCTTCAGCATTTCCATATTGCATCAACACCATCTCATCCCCAGTTTTCCAAGCGCTTCTCATAATCATGATGGGCAGGTGAAAACAGTTTTCTTGTGAAAGAGCAAACAAAAAACAAATTTACACTTTTTTCTTCCATTATCTCATAAAACATATTTTCCACGAAGAAAAAAACTACACAACAGAGCAGCCACACACGGAACGGGTTCATCCAAAAACCCAAACCATACCCATTGTTAAGAGACATGCCTACACCAATAAATTTCAAAATTGTTCAAACAGATGGGAGATTAGATCGATGGACAAGGTACACCCGGCCAGTGAAAAACCAACAGAAACTATTTTAAATAGAATTTTCAAAATTTCATAAATTTTCATACTGCTCTCAAAAGACGGGGTAGGATGAATACATACGATCCTATTATAAATACCTTTGACTAGTCAGTCCCAAGCCCAACAAAAAAAAGAAAGAAAAAACTAGACCACAAAAAAGTGAAACCCAGTTTCCCTGAATAGAAGGCGTGTTTACAGTCATAATTACGTCAAAAATCGATTAATGTATTATAAAATAATGGAATGGACTTTTAATAACTAACAACTTTTTTCTCTTTTCCTTTACACTAAGCCTCCTTCTTCTTCCCAGTAATATTCAGAACAACTCATCGTTTTTCTAAACTCTTCTTTTTTTAATTCATCTCAAGCTGAATTGAATCAAAAGAAAGGCAGACAGAGAATAGAAAGTGTTTTGCATATGAATGGTGACTAGCCATAATATTTAATATATTGAAACAGGAGGATAGTCATCGTCGTCACCGTCATCATTATTTATTTTCTGAAAGAATTAGGTATTCAAGCCAGTGAAAAGGCCACAGACAAAGCGAAAGGAAGAAAAGAAACAAAAGAAGGAAACCAGCTCAGCGCAAGAAACTGATCCCATTCTGGATCCTCACTGGATATTATCTTCATCCTGATAATGATATGATATTGCCTTGTGAAAGAAAACAAGAACCCGGTAGTTGTCCGTGTCCATCTGCACCACTAAAAAAGAGTGTGTGTGGTTTTCTCTCTAGAACAGTACATTGACTACATCACAATAATAACAATAAGGACACCTATCCAAGTCCGGGCCTATTTATTCCTACGAAGAAAAAATCTAAAGCACTTTCTCGGTTGCTTTTATGTTGGGAGCTGTGGCAAACAAAAGGATTGGGATATATATATATATATACGCTTTGGAGAAAGACCACCAGCGATGATTAAGATTCAGACACAAGAGATGAATATTAGTTATGAATAATAATGATATTTCTATATGAAGAAAAGTTGGCCAAAACAAAAGTATCATGAGAGCCGAAATACGATGAGATCCAGTCCAGTCTTTCAGATCTATAGAAGCTGGCTAAACTTAAGCTCGTTTAGCTCAATGATTTTTTAAAACTTTTTAAATGTAATACGATGTCGCCCCATATACACTTGTGTGCTTATAAAATCCAGTAGTGGATGGATGGGGGCATTACAGCCCAGGCTTCAAGTTACATAATGGGCCAAGCAGTTTAACCCTTTATGACAGTCATAGCTCATCCAGTTACAAAATAAACGAGAATTTTTTTTCATACTCCTCTGATGTCCACCAGTGAGCTTAGCAATGCACTGCTGAGGCTGACAAAGCTTCGGAGGTAAGATATGGGATATGACCATCAAAAGGACAGTTACGAGGGCTATTTACACGCAAAAGTAATTTTCATGGTACCTGACACTCATATTCATATACACTCCCAGGCTACTTCTTCTTACCTCAAACTTGACTCATTCAAGTCAAACCACAGATACAATCCTCCCATCATATCGTTGCATATAAAAAAGGCTTCACGTAGCTTGGACGAACATTACGAGAGAAAACACTGCTATTATTATTGTTCCTCTATGCTCCAACTGTGTGCTTGAGTGTCACTTCAAAACTTAAAACTGGACTGATCAAAGATCTTTCAGCTGTTACATTTATTCTTTGGAAAAAATATCATCCTAAATTCTTCTTGATCACTGTGCGATGTCAAAAAACAGAAGATATAATGGGGCTAAAAATGTTAAAGAAAACAGCTCTATTTAAGCTCCAAAGATATGAAAATACTTACAACGAAGATATTCTACTTGGAGCATGGAAGGACTGGAGTCAACAAATCTAGAACATGCAAGAATAAAGTGGCAGGCCAGAATAATGTGAAATGAAGAAATGGTCCAGGTACTAAAAAATGCATCTTCTACACAAGAATATTTTCGCTTTAAAGCTTAATCCTATTCAACAATTTGGACTGGTATGGTGTGACCATATTAAAAATCGTTCATACAAATTGCATCGTATTCATATCATAGCGATCACGATAGGGTCAGCGTACTTTTTACAAAGTAAGAATGATACTCATTTGAAAACGTGTGATTCCGTCTGTCTGTATCTATAACACATTCTTTGAAATGATGGGATGAGCTCTGAAGATGAACTTTATGTGTTTTACGTGTAAAATAAATATTAATAAAATGCTTCCACACCAGCACTTGTTGTAATGTGTCGGGGGGTAGAAATAATAGCATTCTTCTGGTAAGTTATTAACCCAAAAAGACGCACCAAATCCTGTTAGTTTTAATTGATTTTTTGTTGCTTCTTGGTAAAATGTTAAAGTTTTGCTGTTTAAATGACTTTTGCTCCTGCTGGATCAAATTCTTTCATAAAACCTTGCCAGCCTACTGCTGCTGTTACTACTGATGGGGATGATGATGAGATGATCATAAGTAAATAGGATATGGATGATGTTATGAAGCAAAAAAAAACTACCTGAAAAATGGACTCAGTTTTTAATGAAAGAGGATGTACTGCATCTCATAAGGTTACGAGTAGGTAGGTTTGGTAGGGGATGTACATATTTGGTTAAAATTGTAAATTGTGCAATGTGTATTTATTGTCTTATTTTGAAGAGAAAAAAATCTCGTGGAAAAAAAGAAAAAATGGTCCCCTGCAGGGCTGTAAAAATATTGCATTGATCTGCAAAATGTACTTGTGTACTCGTTATTTACCCATGAAGAGGACAAGGAAGATGACATGACACAGACGAGCATATTTTTGCTAAAAGAAATCAACAAAAAATTGGATGAAGCAAAGCACTCGGCACACTTGGCATGGCGTCACCATCCTCATCTACGGAAGACGAAACGCAGCGCAAGTGACATCAAGGGACGTTACTGTGAGTTAAACAGTTCAAATTAAAATGCCTCAACTATGTTCCTCGTTACTCAACCTTATCTCCCTCTCTCTAGAGCTCATATATAAAGTAAAACGGTCATTTAAAGAAAGACAAAACATGATCACGATAATAATATGTTGACATATATTACAAATAACGGCTTGTCATGTTCAAAGAGCTTAACTGGTATAGACAGAGTAAGAGAGGGAGAGGAGCATGAAATTAAAGGTAATATATTTTTTCCTAAAGTTGTCTCTCTTTATCTGTACATCGATCTAATGGATTTAGTATTTGCCTAATAATTTATTGACGACTGATTTTCGTTCCTTTAGAGGATGAGTTTTATACACATTTACAAGTCTGTCACCACAGGAGGAGGAGAAGGAGGATGAAGGATCAGGTGGTTTATGAAAATGGATGGGCACAGTAGAGAGATGAGAGTAGAAAGAAGAAGACATAAAATTATATATTTGCTTATTTATTTATAGGCATAGTAAAACATTCATGTTGAATGTAAATTTTCTTCTTTTATTCTGTGTGTTGCCTTTGTTGACTTTTGCATTAGCGCTCCAACCTCCTACCTCCTCACCTTCATTTCAACTCATCACCAATTCATAAATATTGCATACTGAATGCAAATGTGCAGTACTCAATTTATTAGTTTAAAACAATATTGTATGCGTACAAATGTACATATTTTAAAATGGAGCATCATCTCTTCTTCATCTCACCCTTTTCATATTTGTTTTTCAGCCTATATGTCAAAATGTGGGCAGATGAACGCACTTGCATAATAAAATATATAAAATCCATTTATTATATAGAAATGAGCTCATCATCATCCCTTTTCGTGGTCATCAGCATCAGCGGGAGAGTTCCCCAAAATGAAACGAAATCAAACCAAAAACCGAAGAAAAATGCATAAAAAACAAACGAACCAAATCCACCACCAACAGCAATCCAATCACGATCAATTTGCATTCTTTTAGCATGAATCTAATCAGTGTGCGGGGAGAAGAAGAGATGGAAGGGAGAGATGAACTTGAAATCTGGACTCATTTCATTTCCCACGATCTCATTAGCTTTTTTCGTCTTCCACAAAAAATTTATTCTTCGTGTGTGTACATCACATGGGTTGTTATGCAGGTATGCATAATAATGAACGTAAAAAGTGTGCTCTCATCTTGAACAAATATCTTTATACGAAAAAAAGGTACGGGTTAAAGGGAGCAAAAT
>JAQIWX010000842.1:0-13165 GCA_034696785.1 Lepidocyrtus cyaneus | reverse complement strand
AAGGAGGAAGGTAAACCAACCCATTCATGCCATTGAACTTGAGGAGATGAATCTGTATGTGGAGCATAAAACTGGCGATAACAACAAATTGCAAAAGTGCAATCTCAAAAAAGGAAAGGGAGAATCGCAGAGTTTTCTTAGCTAAAAAAACATTCAAAACTGTAGCGACAAACAGTGTCTTCGGCAAACTGAGAGCCTCTTTCGCAGTTTGTTTTTTGTTTGTCCTGTAACATTCAAGTGCAAGACGAAAAGTGGACCGGACAAAACAAACAAAAAAACGGATATGAACAGTGAGAAGAAAAAAAGAAAAGTGCAATAACGGAACAGTGCATTTGTTTCCCTCCAAAAAAATCTTGGCAAGATCATATTGATCTGGAACTCGTTGATATTGCCATAGCTGGACATTTACTAAATGTGTTGAAGAAACAACTGCTTTCTTTTACCGAAGAGCGAAAAGGAACTTGAAATAAGAGCCACACAGCCACCTACATAAATATCATCCACGCATTAACAAGACAAAGTGTCGGTGGTGATGGCAGTCAACATACCAGGAGCTCAACATGCCTTGCATACACTCATCTATCACATCACATTCCCCAAAGTAAAAGAAGAAAAAACGAAAAAATTCCAAGCAAAAAATTAAGTGCTGGAATTACGTAATATTCTTCATCTAAGATCTCCTTCTCAAGAAAACAAATGTACTTAACCGGTTTGGGATTATTTTTTTTTCTTTTTCCGTTTGTAAAATTTAACCTTACGCTTTTCCCCAGTAATCCAACACAAAAAAACAAATACAAATTCCCCAGTGAAGTGAATAAACTACAGAGAGAAGGCTGAGACTTTACTGAAAAAATTAGTGGGAAAGAAGGAAGAAAAACGGATCCAGCAACAAAAATGATGATGATAAAGCTATTTAGCGGGAGATTCCTGAGATAGTGAGTGAAATTCTGAGCCAGCGCTAATTGAAATGTGTGTGTTCTATCTCTCTTTCTCCCTCTCCGACGTTTTTCTCTCAACAAATAAATATATATTTTTTTCCTGTTGTTTCCACACTATTATAAGCAAGGAAAAATCCTGCCATTCGACAAGTTGTTCAATCACAAAGGGAAATCAGCAGAGTTGCACTAATTCGGATAAATTCCTTGTATAATTAGAGCTGACAGAAGGAATGCACATATTTTTCTCAAAGGAAGGAGAAGAGGAAGAAGATTCAGATTCTTCTTGTTTTTTTTCTTTGCAAAATTACTTTCCGCCTTTCTTTCTATCTTATACTCCTCTTGTTTAAGTTTTATTGGGTGATTAAACTGATTAATGAACAAGTTTTAGTAAAATGGTGGTGTATGTACATACCAATACCGAAGGCTAATAAAATGCAAAATAAAAAACCAATTCAACAATAATTTGAAAAAAATACTTCGAACTTTTAGGTGAATGTTTTACTCTTTTTTTAATCACTTACTTTCTTTTTGTAATTGATTTTGCTCCACTGTTCACTCCAAACTTTTTTATAAAAAAAAAATATGTTCATTAAAAAAAACTTTTCTAATTAGTGAGTTTGATAATTCTTTGCAACTTTGTAGAAAAATTTTGTCTTTTTTGGATTGAAGAAGGGTGAATCAGTTCCCATTTAGTAGTTTCTATTTTGTTTTGTTAAGGCAATTGTCAATGTTGTCTTGAAATAAATCTATCAACAAAAGTATGATGAGTCCTTTCACTCCGAAAGCTGATGGAACACGTACACACAATATTTTTTGTATTTTCTCCAGTCACCACAATACACTCACATCAGCAGCACATAACCTTGATCATCAGCATCACTACTAGTAAGACAGAATTTTCCCCCAACATGTCAATAGCTCATGCTAAGCTAGACAGAGATGAGATGGCTACAAAAGTCGAAAGAGGAAAAAAATCTCCGCTCACTATAAACATCCGAACACTTGCTACAGCTACTACTACTACCAGTGGATCTTCCAAGGAACCGGTTCAGTAGTCATATAACCCAGGACGAAGAAAGGGATCACGTTCTATTTTTTTGTGCTCACTTTCTTATTTTCACTCACTCACTCCCAAGAACAGATTTTTCCTTTCTTGTCCTGTTGCAAAAATCGAAAGAAGGGATTGAGTTGTGGGGAGAAAAAATCCTAAAAGTAAGTTTTTTTTTGTCCAGGATCGTTTTTTTCTTCCTTGGTCACTTGTTTAGAAGAGCACAGTTTCCTTCCATCTGATCTGATTTGAAGCTAGCTTCTCCGGTGTAAGTAATGCACTTGGATGAATGTATGTATGTAGTTGGACAAGTGTCCGTATCCCACTTTTCCTTACTTTCTTTTCTTCTTAAGGTCAAAACCAAAGGGGCAGTTTCCGGGAAGGAAAGAAGAAGAGCATGCGATGCAACTCCAAGCATTCAATGCATTTCTCCAGTCTCACATGCGTTCACTCACACTCAGACTGTTTTACACACTTTTTGTTTTGTCAGAGAGGAAAAATGCACTGGGAAGGAAATCCGTGAGCCACAACTAAAGGAACATGTGGAAGGGAGGGTGGCAAGCAGTAAAGTGTCTCCTTTTTTGTTCCTCGTGAAATTTTGCTTGGAACAAAAACTTTTTTCTTCAACCCAACCAGCAAGTAAGCAACCCCACACTATTCTCTGAACTCACCAATTTCTAAAAGAGAAAAACATATCATATCGGTTCAAATGAATGGATCAGTTTAGTTCAGCTCAAGCTTCGGCTCACACTCTGGTTTGTTTTGGAACAGGCAGAGAGAAGAAACCCGAATCGGGATGGGAAGCTCCATTCAACTCCTCAACCCAAAAACTTCTTTTTTCCCCGTCTGAGCGAGAGTATCGTGGTGATTACTCCTATATTACTTTTATGCTTCCTCTTTTCTCCCCAACTTTGAATGCACTTTTAGTAGGGAATCACTCTCTCCTCTTCCCTTTCTCTCTTTCCACCACCACCACGCTAAACCTCTGCTTAATACAGAGAGAGAAAAATCCTCGTGATGATGATACGATAGCTAGTGTAAGATAGGAGAAGAGAAAACAAGTAAGTCTGCATGGACGTGCAGCTTCCTATCGACTGCTTTGGAGGGAGACAAAGTCTTTCCAGCTATTTGCATGACGATCGACTCTCTCTCTCTCTCCATTCCATTCTCAGCTCTCCTAATTAATGCGGGGCTAGGGATAATGACTGCGATTGCGTCGTGTCCTGTGAAACCGAAAGAAGCGCACACGGGAAACCGGGCACTATGTGTACACAAAGAGCAAACTAAACCCTGGGCCAGACCAGACCAGCCCAGGAAAAAAACAGCTTAATAATAATGTGTATAATGTAAAGTGAGTAGATTTTTTCATGCTCTTATTACACAGCTAAGCTAAGGCTGGCTCTCTTTTTATTTTACTTCGCTTGCTTACTTACTTAACTAGTAAAAGTGGAGGAGGTGGTGGTGGTAAGTAACTAAAAAAGCGGAGAGCAGCCAGGGGAAAATGAATCGGGGAAGAAAACTCATATAACTCAACTGAGAATGCGGAGCAATCTCATGCTAAACCTTTACCGCTAATATTTTTAGTTTGGAATAACACCGAAAAGATAGGCATGGAAATGTGAAGGCTGGGAAAAATAGGAGCATCCTCATCAAAACAGCGAGCTCAGTCCTTGCATGAGGGTAGGCTCCGCTTTTCCTTCTCATCAACATTCGTTCATGTCATATGGTTGTGGAATGGAATGAATATTTTTGTAGATTTTTTAAGCATTGATATTTCGGTTGGTAATAAAACTATTCCTGTGATACATAAACTGTTTTGCGAACTTGCCTTTGTTTTTTTTACAAATACTCGTTCTTGAGAGTAAAACAATTTCACTCACTTTTCTTTCCATCATCAACAGCGTGATCCTCTCCGGATACTTGATAGGATTTGATTTTGATATGATGATGGTGATGATATGACATTGGATGCGTAGTAATCGTAATCGTTACTCTAAAAAAGTTTTTTTTTATCGGACGGATATAAAATGGAATAAATATTTAAAAAATGGTGGGAATGAGATGTGGTAAGGATGATGGTAATGATGACAGTAAAATGTGATCCGATATGGGGATGTGTAAAGTATTATGACTCATCATATTCGTAATATTTGAGTTTAAAAAACCGATAATGACAGTTTCAATCCGAGTCAAGTGAGGATTGAGATTCGGATATTGAGATGACAGATGAATGGTATAATTTTTTGCTAAATTTTTATTCGATTACAATTAACTCAACTGTAGAATAAAAAAATAGTTTAACGAAACACACAAACACATTCTTGCCATTTTGTCAACAGAATGTACAAGCGTAACTCTGTTGAATTGCGAATACCATTCAGTCTCAAGACACGCTTTTTTCCGTGTTGTGTTTTGCAGTTTACAAGCCTTTCTGATGTAAGCCTCTGTTTGGAAGAAGAAGAAAAAAGCTTGACAAAAGGAACTCTGGAAAAGTTGCTTGAGCATTGGAAAAAAAGAAGTGGATAAGAATGGTGTTCATGTCTCGATTCGATACTCAACTTGCTTGCTCGGTTCACTTGCTTTTTCTTTCCTCTTATTTTGATGTGCTCTTCCAGCAGCTTTTGCCAGTCGCCCCTACACGCTCCTCCGAAACAGACGGAGTGCGCGTTGTCTTCCCTCGAAGAAACCGAATAAATGCAGGAGGTTCTTTGAAAGGAAAGGAATAACAAAATTGCGTTTGCTTGTTTGGAAATGATGTGAACTTGGGTAGGAAAGAATGAATGCTGCGTTTTGACTTGCTTGTCTGGTTGGTGAATTGGATGCTGAAGAAGGCAATGGACTAGATAGTACTATGCATTTGCTGATCCCATTTCTGTGGATCTCAAACTGAATGTTTTGAATGAGTTTTGACGTTACACCGTTCTCTCTCGATTTTTGTTGTTGTTACGGGAAGGATCGGATAAGATGGGAAGGAAACAACAAATGCATGTCTTGAGCTATTGACTGAAGCTTGGCTGAATGATGACCGTTTGGATCTTTGACTTTGACTAGAAATTCGTAAATACAAATGCATAAGGGCAAATGAATGTATACTTATTAACATACCTGATGGAACAACAGAAGTATTTGATTAAGTAGGAAAAATTAATTGATCATTTAATTTTTTTAAATAAACCATGCTTGATGCTGTTAATATGAAAACTAATTATGCGAATGTGAGTAGACAGATATGTGGTCTCGTATACTGCTGTGTAATTTTAAATACGTTCTTATTTAACAATGTGGAGTTGTACAACAATTTGTGAAAATTAAACTGTTACCTTTTGCTCCTTGTTGAAATCCATATTTACTTTTGCTTAATAATTTATTTTCAAAAAAGATCTGATCCCTTTTGGTCTCCACTGCCATTCACAGCTACACACACCTTAATTAAAGTCAAAGCACAGGAGAATGACGCTTGATCCACCAATGAAAAACAAGCTCCCCTGTTTGATGAACAAAACTCGATAATTACGTATGCATACATACGATTGCGTATTCCGATCTCTTCCCTTCCTCCTTTCCTTTCCTTTCTATGCTCACAGCCAAGCCAAAAGCCAGCAAATGACTAAATTAAGGAGTGTACAGGGAAATTCGTTAATTACTGACTTGATGCAAAACGGACTAAGCAACTCCTTCCATTACCACCCTTTTCCTTCAGAACAGCATACCCTACTGCAGTCAAAGGTAGTATAGTAGCAGCACAGTAAAAAACAGCAGCAGCAGCCAAAGCCAAACCAGCACGTTCACTCTTTGGCAAAACCTCTCTTCGCATTCACATTCACCAATCCTCTCTCTTTTGATTACACTCATTTACACAAGATGAATATCTCTGCATGCATAATATCCTCTCTCTCTCTCTCTCACTAAAACAAAAACGGTGAATAGACGAGAGCTGTTGAGTCGCGCATGAACCACGTGCTTTCATTATCTTAGCTCGTGTTAAACAGCGTAGCCAATGGGGTTGGTTATTTTTTAAACAGAACCAGTCTTCATCATCATCATCATCACCACCAACCTCATCCTCATTCTCCTCATCAGCCCGACTCAACGATGAAGATCGGACTCATCTACTCCTTTTTTGTTTTTTAATTATCTTAGCGTAAGCTCTCTCTCATTTCATCGAACAAGATTTTGATTAGAGCAGAAAACCAGGAAAGGGTTGAGTCTCTCCGTTCATAAGCGAGATGAGATACGGAATCAAGCCATTCCCATTTGCATAATGTTAATGTACCATGTTCATGTATGGCAGTGGCAAGGGTGAGTAAATGAAGTGCGCATTAATAAAAACGACAAGACATCATCATCATCACCACCATCAACTCATCTTCTTCCCAATCCCGTTTTTTTCTTTCTTGCCTAACTAATAGCTGATGATGCTGACGATGATCACGATGATAATGACGTGCTTTCCACTGTGATTATATGAGCCGTGTTCAATGTTCATCTCATCATGCTCCTATGTTGATTAAGCTGTGTGTTTGTCCCGACAGTATTAACATGAGAAAAAAATCAATCCTGCATGTTTTTTAGTTCCTCCGCCGAACGACAAAAACCAAACAACCAATCCAATCTTTAGCAAAAAACCCTCTTTTTTCTTTCTCTTTCTGCTCCTTACTTACTTATTAGTCCTCCTCCTCTTAAATAATGATAAGGAAAGTCATGTAACTCTTTAAAAAAATATCACAATCAGTGGCACTATCTCCTCCTTCAAGATAATATATTGGGGCTTATGTAGTAGGCAACGCTCTTTATATGGAAAATATATGGCCTGGTCTTCAAGAAGAAAAAAATAAGAAAAGTTGCTGTGTTGCTAATGCCGGTGCCAGTGCAGCGTATCAAATAATATGCTCTGCTCTGACAGCTTCAGTCATTCAGTTCATTCCACCGCTGCGTCCATTCCGTATCATTCCTCCACACTTATTATTGTCATTTAGCGTTCAGAATTTGGATTGGATTTTTTTACGAAATAATAATCCCCAGCTCGCTCATTGTTGTTCAGACCGAAACGCTAAATGACTTGTTTCGCCATTAGCGAAAGAGAATGGGCGAGGCCATTCCGCCTCAAGAGGACCAATGACTTGACAGCTTCTAACATAACTAAAGCTAAAGAGATAATTTTCCTGCACAGCCTTATTTGCATTTATTCATTACATTAAATGCTTTTAAGTGCAAATCAATAGAAAAGGGAAACTTTTACCCCAAAAAGCTCATCCATTACCTATCATATCATTATCTCTATCTTTTTACTATATCTTCTTTCTTTGAGAAGAAAATGGTGAAATGATGAGGGGGAAGAATAAAAAGAGACAGTTTTTTTTCTGTAGAAAAAATGTTGAGAGAAGCCTTACATGTTAACTACCTTTTTTTGAGAGCATTAACAACCTGACATTAGCATTTCTCTGCTCTTCCTTAACTGTATTTATTATGTTCGATTGAGGTGATTGGAGTGGAGCACTTCAAATACTTCACTAAAACGGATATATAAGAATGGAAAAATAAAAACTGGGAACTACATTAAATGGTAATTGTGATTACAACAACAAAATCGGTTTATACGCATTAGAAAGGAATCGGTGACTACTTTAAGTACGGACCTCGATTCCTTCTCAATATTTAGCTATGTTATATACCACATTATTATTGCATTTTGTTCAGCCTTTTTCTATTATAGGTATTGAAAACTGCTTATTAAGTTTCTCTGTGGTTGTATTGAAAATGATATTGTTCAAAAGTAGTCAGGGAATTAGTGCCGAATTTAATTTCCATATTACGTGCAATAAAATAATTTTCACGCCAAAAACTTTTAAATTAAATTAACCAAAACAAAGAACTAATGCAGGTAATTTGCATCGTCCTCGTAGTTAGATAAAACATCATACCAAAAAGGTTCTCACATAAATGAGTCGTAGTTAATACTTGAATTACATGATATGGATGTATTGATTCCCGCTGGAATTTTCCCATTTCATTCCCTTTACATGTATTCGTAACCTTTACAGATGTCATCTCCAAAATGATACGGCTAACTAATGCATTCAAATCCAAAGGTACATTTTTCTTTTAGCCAAAAACAGTGGGAGGGAGTCCTTATCAGAGTCCGATCACTTCTTTACCTCTCTCCTCTCCAATGACGTCGGCCAAAAGTCAACGGCAACGAATCCTCTTCAGAGACAGTCCCCAACCAACCAACTAACTAAGAAAAAATCTTTCTCTTCTCTATTTTTTATTTATTTATTTTTAAATTTCCTTTCCACGTATTTTAATCACCAGCAGCGGGAGGACATCTCTCACTGTTGATCAGAGAGAGAGAGAGAGTTGGGCAAAGGGAAGAAAAGAATTTCAAAGTCAAAATCTCAGGTCCTCATCATCATCAAGCTCCAATATTGAGATGAGTGCACTTGCATAATAAAAGGAGTTGAACTCACGATCATGATCATCTCTATCCTCTTCCTCTGATCCATGGCCTATGTCTCCTTCCTGATGATGTCTCCCCACAAGGGTCGTGACACATTACCACCACCAACTCCAAACCCTGCTTTGGCTTTAGTTGGTCTTAATAAGACGAAATTCATAAAGTTATCTTGAGCAGCTTTCCTTGTTCCTTCATTCCATCCTCATTTTTTTCATCCAAGCTTTGCTTTTGTTAACTGAAAATGAATAATATCTCTCCCTCTCAGCTTCATTGTGCAGTCATCCAATGCTCGAGAGAAAAATAAAATCACTATTATTAATCCCTTTTCCAGGCAACATCATTAATAAAGTCCTGGACAAAGTCAACCAGGCCAAGCCACCATAAGACCAAAAAAACTGATAAGAAAAGAAAAGAGAAAAAATACTCCGACTGGACCAAATATATAAACAAGCGATGAGCATTGTTGGTTTTTCATATTATTAGGTATATCAGGTTGTGAAAGATGAAGCGATGAACAAAATGGATGATTGCAAACCAAATGACAAGGAATAAGGAGATTGCTGGATGAAGAAGTTTTTTCTTCTTCGTTGAGACTCTTTTTTCTTCCTTTCTGCTTGTTAGTTAGTTAGTTAGTATGCAGGTGCAGATATATGAGGACACTTACTTGTAGTCGATGATATCCAACTGTGATATTTAATTAAGAAAGAAAAGATCCTTTTTCGATCGGTTAGTTTTTTCTTCTTCTTACCTCAGCTCTCTCCACTCGTCCCATCTCATCTCCCTGTCTTGTTGATCTGACTCTGGCACTGGTTCTTATTAACTCCTTACAATATGCAACATCTCATCTCTCTCTTTAGACCTGCTCAACTCACTCAAGTCAGTCAAGACAAGTTAGAAAAGCAAACGAACATTTTCCATCTATGTATCTGTTTTTTACTTCTCCAGTATAACCTGCCATATTGCAGCCCATTTAATGAACAACTTACTCCGACGTATAGAGAGAAAACGAGTAATGCACGAACATTACCCTTGAAAGATCCTTCATCTTTTTTATTCGATTCGATATAATGAGGCTTGTCTCTCTTGAGCTGTTTTCTCTCTTGTCTTTAGGGCCATATCTGCCTAGTTTACCCCCTGACATTTTACCTTCATAGAGTGTGTAGGCACGCATTACATTGCACCTTTTTCTCTGCTGATTAGATTGATAATTTTTTTACTCCATAGCACACCTTCTAGGAGTTAAGTCAGCATTAAAAAACGTTTATAATGTATGCATAACTCCCTTCTTCAGTCTGATCTGATGCTGCTCTCCTCATGATTATCATATTGCTCCTTGCTCCTCTACTCCTCTCTCGCCATTTCATTATTTATCGATCGACATCATCCGATCCGATCAGGAATATAAAATATAAATTATTCAGACTCAGTAATTCATTTTTTCCACCAAGCGAAAGAAGCCAATTGGTGGTGGTGGTGCAGCACTAATCATTATTCTACCACCGCTGATTTCACTAATAAAAAAATATGCACCCAGCAAACAACAAAATGTTACGGGTACATACAGAACCTCCACCACAATTACTTTTGCTACCAACTTAAATCAAAAAAATATAATGAGTGAGTATATATTTTATTGGCTGAGATTATTATTGGATATTGGATGGGATAAAAAATCGCATTGCATGTGAGTGGCATCCGAGATGGGGGAAAGGTAGTAAAAAGACAGCAAGTTACGTCGTTTTGTTACATTTTATTGCATTTATAATCAGCCCTGTACTCAAACTGACTGGCACTACTGCAGAGTTCCTTCTTCATCTTTCCCCGTCCATATCTCCCGTTTTGATCATCGCCACCACCAACATTCTCGTCATTATCATGATCCGTCGGTGGTTGATTTCCTTGAGTGTTCCATACCGTGTTGCCGGTGCCGTGGTGAGCTATCCGATTATTCCCATATTGCATCCCACCTCGTTAAATTATTTGTGTAGGAAGAAGGAGCACTACTCCTCTCTCAGGCCAGATCAGGCCAACCAACTTATCCACGATTATAATAATGATGATGATCATCATCATGATTAGTTTTCGTGAAGACCTTGAATTTATAATCAGGATAACAATGACCAATGATCAAAATGTCAAACATTCATCTTCCCCGTTTTTATTTCCTTTTTATTTTATCTTTCCGCTTCAATCTGAATAAAATTGTCTTGAGTTTAGTCTGGTCGGAGTATTTAGCGTTCACCAAGATATCTCCCTCTAGCTCCTTCTCTTCTTTGCCGTTGAGTTGTCTGTAATAATATGGGATGGATGGGAGATATTAAAGAAGAAAATAAAAAAAATGGATTGTTTGTTCGCTAAAAATGTTTTCATTTGAGTTACCGACAGGGAACAAGATGAAGATGATGAGCAAAGAGGAAAAAACACTGCTTATCTTTATCAGATCTTCTTCCGCCAGCTATTTGACAATCAAAGGATAAAAATATATTATTAACCATCAGCGTCATCATCATCATCGTGATCATTATATCATATAGTCTCTTGCTTGAATAGGAATGAGGGAACTGATTTGTTTCTCATCTCCCCTCATCAACCTTTGCCTTTGTAGTTTATAGAAAAGAACAATAATGAAATTGACACTTGTGTTTTTATATTTGTGCTACAAAAAGGCTTGATTAGAAACTGTCTGTGATGGTGAGACTGTCCTGAAGATGTTCGGATGGGAAAATTATTATTTTTATATAGAATGATGCTTAGCAGTCTTCAATATTGATGAGCGAATCAAGCGAAAAATGAAGTTTGAAAATGAGGTCAATACACCTTCGGCCATTGATTTCAAAATGAAAGTAAATCAGGCTTCGTGATTTTTGCTCCCTGTTCTTATTCCAACAGCATTACAAATAACCTGTATAACAAACATTTAATAAACTTTATATTTAGTATTGACTCGGACTTATTATTATTAATTCAACATTTAATTATTTAAATTAAAAATGTAACTTATCTGATCAGTTATTTAACAGATCGATTCATTAACTTAATTGAAAACAGTCTGTTTTTTAATGTAATTTAGGTAACATTTGCATCCAAAAATATTTCCTAACTCAACCACAACCTCAACTTTTTAACCATGATGATTTAACATCAGACAAAGAGTAACATAACTAATTTTTTTACTCCTCCCTCTCATTTCCTCTTTCTTTTCTTTCTTTTTTCCCTTCTCCAATAATTCATTACCCCACCACACTCTCAACTCCACACATGAAAAGTAAAGTGAATCCCAACAAAAAAAACTTTTTTGAACATTTTTTTTTAAAACTTTTTTTACCAAAGAATTTGCACATTTCCCACATTAAAATAAATCTTTGTGGAAAAAAATAACACATCAGCACTAGCACTACTGGGGAGAAAGAGCACAAAAAAAGTATTTGGAATAAGTACAGCGTTAATGTTCTGGAATGAGTTTTCACACCACCGCACCACACACATACTCCGTTTCGTACTCACATTTCCCATTCTCATCATCAGCAGCAGACATGTATATCCCATTTCATTCAACGAATTCAACCTAGCATGCATCCCAATCCCAGTTTATATTCTTTTAATGTGGCAAATGTATAAAAAAAGATCCTTTCTTAAAAAAAAAAGTCTACCATCTTAACTATCTTAATGTTTCCTCATTTTCATTGTACACATTTTTCCCTACATGTTTCTCTCTCTTTCACTGCTAAAGATTCATTCAAAACTTACCACCACATTATTACACACATCCTTATTTCTTTCACACTATCTTTCTTTTTTCCAAAACTCTCTCTCTCTGGCTGGGTGAGAGAGAGAGAAAACTCTCTTGTAATTTATCGCTTTCACATGCAACAAACATTTCACACATTCACATACGCAAACTTGATATAGCTTTTTAGTCCACACCGTGTATAAATGCAGGCGTCAGCTTTTTATCACCAGTTCTCTCTTAAAAAAGGGAAATGATCAGTAGAAAAAAAGTCGCATATTCAGCAGAAAATGCATTTTTTACAATTCATATAATAAAATGAATTTCCCCAGGTTTTGAAGAATCAGTTTTTTTACCGGATGGAGAGAGGGAGGGGGGAGTCTATCGTCTATCTTTCCTTTTAAAAACTATGAATTAAAGCTAAAGGGTCATAATTCAAAAAAGATAGTGTGAGATTTGGACAGGAAGAGTATTTCAAATAAAAAAAAACTTTTTTATGAAGTGTAAAAAAGTGAAAATAATATTTTTTTGTTCAAGAAAAATAATTTTTGTCTTTTCCTTCTTTTAATTTTTGAAATATTTATGTCTAATGTCATTATCAAGCCTTTAAAGATGATGATGAGGAAAAGACTACTTAACTTTTGCTAAAGTGAATATGGATAAGTTGCGTAGGTGGGGTGGGTATTGTCTCCGTCCTCCTTTCTTTATTTTTCTTACGTAAGGGCACCGGGTGGAGGAGCCAAAGTTAAATAATAAAAAAGTGTGTAATAACCTAGTAGAAGAAAATTTTCTCTCAACTAGTTCTTTCTCATCTACGGAGACTACTCCTTCCACTTTCCCCCATCTCCATCCTTCTCCTCCACTCCATTTTTTGTTTTCCAAACAAACAATAGAAATTACGTAACTGCTGAGCAGGAAAAACGGAAGGAAGATAAACTGAATTAGTTGGAAATTAATTGGAAAACTCTCTCTGGTGCTCCTTGTCGCTTTCTATAAGA
>JAQIWX010000841.1:0-13166 GCA_034696785.1 Lepidocyrtus cyaneus | reverse complement strand
CGTTCTTGTCCCGTTCCCGTACGGGAACGAGAACGGGAGCAAGATTCTCGGAAAACCGGGACTCAACTTTACTCTCTGAGCCAAGATTACGTAGACACGGATGGTTGATATTTGTACCTGCTAGATGCCAAGACGCCTGGGAACATTATAATCTGATACAATATAGGTTTAGCCTGATTCATAATTTCTCCAAATCGACGCATTGCTTTGATTGCTTATGTTTGTTTAGAATTGTTAACCGAATCAAAACATTTCAAATCGGGTGTAACCAACGATTTTTTTGGGGATGTCAGCAGCACGTTCTAGACAATTTACACATTATACACTATACAATTTGTTTTGTTAATTATTGATGTTGTTATGATTTTTCCAAATTGAGCACTTGATTGACATAAAGGTGCACCGTTTTCTACAGAAAAACTTCACAAGTATGGGTGGACAACACTCACTCTCAGCCATAGATATATAATCCTATCTACTCTATACTTTACAACTTTCACTTTGCACTGCCATAATAAACCAGGTCGGACTTTGAGCAAAGTACAACTGCAAACTTATGTAGCCACTTACCTAGCCATGTTCCCCCTTCGTGTTTTTATTATTTTATTATCGTGTCAAATGATTATATGTACTTCATTTTGCCCAACACGGATCTTAAAAGTTGCGGTTTTTATGTTTCGTTGGAAGGAAGTTATGGCTTGGGTGGCTTGAGCTCGGTCGGAAGTAAATTATTTACGATGCAGCAGCAGCACCCTTACCAGGCCACCACTACGCTGCAGAGATAGCTGTAGTGGAATGTGACGCTAAATTTCCCATTATATTCCTCCGAACAATGCTTTCTTTTATGAGCTGCATAATGCAAAGCAGGGGAGAAAGAAAGTTCTCGTGGAACAGTCTCCCATCCCAGAGGTGAAATTTAAGCTTTCCTACTTCCTCGTTTGTACTAGTGTTGGGTAACATTATCTCATGACTTGGTTGTGATATAAACCACAATTTTCTACAAAAAAAAAGAGAGAAACAAGCCATTATACAGTTTTTGAAGTGTTTTTACCTGCCTTCCTTTGCTCCATTCATTCTTGATGAGGGGATGTGACTCCCATGCTGCGGTTTAAAATAAGAGGTAGATGTACATGAGAGGGGAGAAAGTTTAACTTTCACTGTAACCACTGCAGCGGTAAAACTTTAAAGAAACAGACACATGGACACATGACAATGGAGGGAAATTGTTTTTCAAAATTGATGTCTAACTATTTTATTCATTTTCTTTGAAATATTTAAACATCACTTTCTTCTTGTACATCCAAACTATTGTATTGTTTGTAAGTGAAACAGCGAATTTCGCCGGTTTGTCTTCATTTTCTCGTTTTATTGCGGGCATTTTCGCAATTTACAGGTGGACTGTTGGGTTCCATTCTTTTTATTTTCCTCACATTGTTTTACGTATCTCGAGGTGTAAATGGTCAGAAATGACCGGAAAGTCTTCAGGGATGAATAAAACAGGAGGGCTGAAATGACTTGAAACTGAACGTGAGGAGAGTGGCCAAAAAGATTTTTAAATAACTAATTCGAAATGACTTGGGTTTTATTTTTTTTATTTTTAACAGAAAGTGATCAAAGAGATGAACCGGCTGGGAATGGTTGTCGATCTCTCTCACGTCTCCGTTCAAACAATGAAGGACGCGCTGAATGCGAGTAGAGCTCCGGTAAGCCAAACCAACATCTTATCTAATTTTATTCACTCATAATTACGTTAAGTCTTAAGATAAGACCAAGTCATGTTTGACGAAGAAAATAATTTGAAAGAAGGCAAATTGGGATGGATTATGGATTCATCCCGAATTAGTTTCTAAGCTAAAATCTAATTACATTCATTTCATTTGTTTTACTCCAACTTTCTCTTTCTTGTTCCAGGTTATCTTCTCTCACTCATCTGCTCATTCAATTTGTAACTCGACGAGAAATGTGCCTGACGATATTCTGCGTTTGTTGGTAAGTCCAAAAAGAAGAAAGAAAATGCATTTCTCTTTCAATTAACTTTCTTTCTTTTTTGTAAACAAATGCTTTGCTGCTGCTTGATAATGTTTAGATGGATTTTGTGCACTTGACGCTGATTAGCTTTTTGTTGTGGGGGAGGAAGAAATGTAATTTTGTTCATCTTCATTCACTAATTCACTCACTTTTTCGTGTTCCCGGAAAATAAATTTTGTATTCGTTACCACAACAGATGCATTATTAGGGGAAGACAATATCCCTGTCCATAATTCATTTTGAAGAGAAAGTACATTATTGAGCCTGGACCTCATAGTTCTTCCACTTGTTTGTTTTCTGGAGACAATACCATAATGTTTGGCGAAATATCAACATTGGCATAATAATAGTCAGCTGGTCATAATATGTGGCTTTCTCTTCAGCTGCTTTCGCTCCGCTCTTGTTTTTACTTTCTCTTGAAAGAGAACCAGAAAAACTGATGACGAGCTAGCTCCTTTTGAAATTATGTACACGCCGGGGAAAGAAGAAAGCCGCTTGATGGGAGACTTGGCATCGGTGAAAAGGGTCGGGCAACCAGAATAATTCCTGTTTCCGAATGCACAAGGAACAACACAAAGAGCCTCTTCATCATTACCACCACCATCCTCATCATCATCATGAATGAATGAAGATTGCACTAGTGTTCCGCAAAACAAACAACAAGAGAAAGTTCCAAAAGTAGATGGATGGATGGACGAATGAGAATGATGCAATCAACGGAAGACGTCTCTCCTCCCAAACCACATATGGAAGAACTTTCACTGATGACAATGGTCATACTTATGTAGTACATCCATTCATTACACTACTTTTTTGGGAGGGTTGGTGGGATATTGGAAGAGTATCCATTTCCGGTCCATGATTTTACTCACGTTACGCTCATGAACACGGTCTCCAGTCTGAGAGCGGTTTCAAGTGGGGCTTATTTACTTTTTTTGTCTTTTCAACGCACATGGCCATTGACAGAGATACTCCCCCACACTTTACTACCTATATATCTACAACTCTAATAGGATTCTCCATTTCAAGTAGAGCCCTTATGTAATGAACTGAATTACAAAATCCAATTCGGAATAATTCATCCCCATCTTGAGCTGTTGAGGAAGGAGAAAGTTATTATTATTGAACTTGAGAGTTACATAATTGTAACAGGAGAAAGCCCCCACCGCAGCATTAAATTGCATCCTACTGAAATATAATCCCTTCCTGGGAAACAGACTTGCCGATGCCACAGAGATCGGTAATATGATCCATTTGTCTGAATCATTCATTCATTCCCTGCATGAGTGGAATTGGAGGAGCGGGATGAAACAGAATGAAATGGATATTATTAGAATGGTTATGTCATGTCATGGCTGGTTTGCTTTCGTAATAGGAGAACACAAATGGGTAGGTAGATATATATATTTCAGTCCAACATCAATCGAGAAACACAACCGCACCGGAAGAATCATTACGAATGCTGGTTAGCTCGTGGAAGGTACAGGTTTTCAAGTGAAAGCAGACAATTTGTTTGCTTCAGACACTTTCCCCAAAACTGTTATCGGAGAGAAGTGAGCCAAGCCAATGATGGTTTATTTGCTTTTGTCAAATATTTTGAGTTTCATTTCACTATTCACTGCTTTCACACAGAAACAGACAGGGAAGTATGGCTTCCTTATATATATATTATGCATGGATGGTTTTTTTGGATCTGGAATTAATTGATTTTTTCTTCAGAGTGTCTTCAGTTGTTCTCGGTATTCCTATTCAATTTTTGAGGTAGAAGTAGGAAAACACTTTCTTGTTCTTTTGAAGAAAATTTGTAAACTTGAAAGGATAGAACGAGGGAAAGTTGAGTGAAAGAAAACAACCGCATAACATGAAAGATAAAATGGAAACACTTTCTGCCCGTTTGGCTAATCTAAACAGATCAGAACAAGAAGTAAAAAGAAGGTTGGAAAAGGTATTCGAATGTAAAGAAATGTCACTTTAAAAAAAAGAGAGAGAAGAGAAAGCACAGCTGACGACACAATGTGAGGGAACTTAACAATCAAGCAAATAGGGGAAAAGACTGATGGAATAAAATGGATGTGGAGTTCAGATCTGGTTTACTTGCCAAGACGGGACAAGTACTTTTCTGGGACGAAAAAAAGCTTTCATCTCATTCCGATTACTACCAAGTAGCTTAACAATTCAATAGAGAGGTTTGTTTGTTACATGAAAGAAATGAGAGGAGGAAAAGGGAAAGGCTAAAATAATATTAGAGAGCTGGATTGGACGTCGTGTGTGGTCCTTCCAGAATGTCAAAGAAGTGGGATTAGGTATGAATTTCTTGGCTTCCCTCCCGCCCACCATACAAATATTTTGGCCATCCTACATAAATGGACTGGTTGATGCTGTTAGTGGGAAGTGGACAAAGGAAAGTTTGGCTGATGTCTTCGCGTTGTTTGTTTTAAATGGGAGTTAGTTTGCTTTCTCCGGAGAACAAAACGCAAACCAGACCAGACCAAGGTCATTTTGCGTTACGCGAAGGTTACCGTTATCATCGTTTTGTTGTTGTATAATATGGATTGTTTCGTAATTGAAATTCCAAGCCTCTTGTTGACTGATACTCTGCATATTTTCCTTTCGGGACTTTCGGGATGGATGTCATCACACTCCTGAGCGGAGGGGAAAGGTCTGATGATGTGATTGCTTTAGTGAAAAGATTGGGTCCATATATTATATGGACCTCGGCCGTAGTAATCTTGAATCCGAAGGAATTGAAATAATATATGGCGAAGCGGACTAGAGGATGTTTCAGAAATGAATATGCCGGTATTATTGCGTAATAGTTAGTTAGATAGTCTGAGGTGAAGGTTTGCAAGCATTCTATGTAACGTTTTGGATACATTCTTTCTTACTTTCTTTCTTTCACAGCCTTCCCCTTCAAATCCAATATATATGGGCTCTTTTAGTCAGACCAAGTAATTGTTTTTCCATGTTTATTCCGCTCAGAAAAGCGCCAAAAAAGCATTGGATCAGAATTAAGGTGATTGTGTGTTTGTTTGTGTTTGGGTAGGCATAAGTTTGTGTGGATCACATAAAGATGAATGAAGAAGGTTCAGCAGCTGCTTTGACTACATTTGCTTTGCTTTCTCATGAAATAATAAACCCTGCCATGCCATTAGCGAGTGTAGTAAAGTATCAGCAAGGTTAGTAGCTGAGATATGTAAATAAATAGATTTGATATAGAGTGGAAAAAGAATGCTTCGCTATGTATTTTATTGGGCCGCATTGGCAATGAGTCATGATCCAATTCGATCAGATACAACATGTACCTAAATGCATTTGTCTTGTTGACCTGATTTTAATTCTCGGTGTCTGTCTTTTTTTACAGAGTATTAATGGGGGACTGGTGATGGTGAACTTTTATAATTACTTTCTCACCTGTAATGAGTCGGCGGGCATCAATGATGTCATTGGTAAGTTTTGCCTCCCTCCAAAAATGCATTTGTGCGCTTTAATGCACAGATGTCAGCAGATTCCAATTGCTTCTCGCAAATAATTTAGTATTAAGTTTTAACAGAATAAAATGCACCGAATGTTTGACACTTGGTTCGTGGTGCCGTTTTCATCAACTAGCTACAGTTACTTATCAATGTATCAGTTATCTATCAATTTCCCTTTCTTTCTTCATCGTAAAATCAGCAGAGTTTTCCGTAGTCAAATGAAATTGGGTTCAAAGGCGGTTATAGCAGTAAATAGAGGCAGGCTTCCCCACCCTAAAAAACATTACTTTCTCCAAACAAAACTGGGAGAAAGCTCTTCCTGTTTTTTTTTTAAGGTGGACATGCCTGAATAAAAATATGAACAGTTGGCTTAAATTGGCTGGATGGTTGACATTATGGCTGGATGTGTCGGGAGAAAGTGGAGCTTGAGTCAATCATGTTAGACCGCCGTTTATGAGGGAACGTGATCTGGGTTATGACGTGATGTAAATTTTTTCCCCCCATTTTTACTTTCTCTTTTTAAATTGGGGTTAGCTCTTATTCGTCTCGATTTCTTCTTGCGGGAAGAGTCTTTTTATTTTTTAAAGGAAAGTGCTTAGGTATTTGAGCAGATTTTTTATTACTTTTTGATTTTTAAGTAGAAATAGAGGAACGGAAACGGGCTAATGGAAAAATCGGAACTTAGCCTCGATCTATTCTTTTTCAACTTTGAGCTAATTTTGTTCTCAATAGAAAAAAATTAAGGTGAAAGAATGAATACGTTTTGCACTTTAAGTGCCAATGAGAGTTGTAAAATACTGATATGCAAATTAGTCTTTTGTTCGAGAGTAAAAACGGGTAAAACTACTTAATTAAATTTTTGAAGCTTTTAAAACTCTAATTTGATTGTCTATTGATTTGATTCTCTTCACCAGATCATATCAACCACATCCGCAGCGTCGCTGGTGTGGATCACGTCGGGATTGGAGCGGGATTTGATGGAATCAATTTGTAAGTTGCATAATATCTATAGCTGGATCTTACATAGCATTTTCAAGCTGTCGTGCAAAGTGTTTTTCCACATGTTTCCGTTTAATCTTTAATTTATTTGTCCACTTTCTCCGTTTCACAGCACTCCTCGAGGGCTTGAAGACGTTTCCAAGTATCCAAACCTATTCTCCAAACTTATAGAAGACCCTCGCTGGTCAACGGAGGATTTGAAAAAGTTGGCGGGGAAGAACTTTCTCCGAGTGCTTCGTCGGGTTGAGGACGTAAGTTTGATGTCACTTTTGAAAAAAAACTGTATTTCTTTTTCCAAGTCATCTTTCATTGTAGCATTTATGCAGTGATTTACATAAAATATGTTACGCAATAAAAAATTATGCTTGGAAGACGTTAAATGAGCCTCAACTTGTTTTATTTTTGCAATTTTGGCAATAAGTTTATTGTTTTTCACTTTTGTTCTTGAACAGGTTCGGGATGAGTGGAAGCTGGCGGCAGTGCCTCCGATCGAAGACATCATCGACTCAAAATACCTCGACGGATATTCGCAATGCGTTTATGGATGGACTCCTCAAGGACTGGCCAAAAGTAGTCCTAATTAGTGAACGCAATTAAAAGGGGAATGAGCATGACGGTGAAAGTTTGTGAAACTGAAAAATTGCAAAGGGAAAATGCAAATTGCTTGGTGAAACTAAATATGGCATGATGTCACATCGTCATCAATCAACATCACATCGGAAAGAAATGGGATGACACAGCCAAAAAAATTGTTCTCAATGAAGGACCGACTCCAGATGAAAAAAAAGTGTTTTTATTATTGTTTATTTATTGTTTATTGTAACTGAAAGCAGTACCCTATTACAAGGCCATTACACTGATTCATAAATTAAATGTATACATTCATAATACAAAACGGTTTTTACAAATAGTTAAAAATAAAATACGTGTTACATAATTCATGTGGATTAGATAGTAATTGAGTAAACACAGTCATAATTAAAACATTTTTAAAGTCAAATATTTGTGGTGAAATTTAAAAGTAGTCTACAAGTATTAAAATTAGTTTAATTCTTTGTCATATTCATTCATTGCTAATCGTATTGCATCATCTATGTAAGAGTAATCACAACAGTTATGAACTATTTCAATAGGATTATATTTTTGGATGAGAAACTCTTTGAACAATTTCTTAAATTTCTTAAGAGCTACACAGTTGATTATATGTTCAGGTATTTTACACCATACTGACATCATTTTAAATTGGATATAGCTTTTACATTTTTCGCGACTAACACTTTTGCTTTCTCCTTGTCTCAGATATCTTATGTTGATTACATTCTCATTAAACATATTCACAAAGACTGTAGGCCCAATTTGTTTCTTGCTTTGAAACGCTAATATACCCATTTCATACTCATATTGGGCTTCGGGTGGAAGCCAGTTTAATTCAATTTTTTCTTCTCTGGTCGCATATTTGCCAATCACAAGTCTCAGACAGGCTTTGAATACTTTGTTAACCGATTTCATGACTCTTTGAAGACAGTCCCCCCAAACAAGAATCATGTAATACAACTTTGACAATACTAGAGATTCTATCAGTAGTTTTTTATGTCTTACTCCAATAACATTGTACAGTGATCGGATTACCCATAGTGAACTATAACATTTCTTTGTCATAACATTAACATGAGTCTCCCACAATAGAAGATGGTCTTTGCGAAGGCCAAGGCTCTTCACATCATTTGTACCTCTAACATTTATATCATTAATTATCACATTAAATTTCTTGGCATATTCATAATTAGATTTAGAATGAAATATTAAGCTAGTTTTATCTAAATTAGCACTCATTTCATTTGTATTCATCCATTCCAACGCAGATGAGCATGTCGATTCAATTTCAATTTTGTCAGAGTTTATGTAGTCCCGTTGGATTGGAAACATTAGTTGGGAGTCATCTGCATACAAGCACATGTTGTTGTTGCGAATTTTTTCAGGTAGATCATTTATCATTATGCTGAACAGCAATCCGGAAACACATCCACCTTGTAAAACGCCAGCAGAGGTGGACGCCATTGCTGATGCCTTGTCATTAATGAATACAAACTGTTTTCTATCTTTAATATAAGAGGAAAGCCATGTAGTGTCAATTTTAAAATTTTGGCGTAGTTTTTGAAGTAGTAGGTCACGATTCACTCTATCAAATGCTTTGGCCATATCAAGCCCGACAACTGCACAGTCTTTATTCTTATAAAAACTTGTTTTAACAATGTCATACACAAACAGCTCCGCATGTTTAGTCGAGTGGTTCGGCCGAAATCCAAACTGATTTTCAGACAGCAAATTTCTATTAAGAATGTATTTTATCAGTTGAGCGTACACACATTTTTCAAGCAATTTGGCAAGAACTGGAAGGATTGAGATTGGGCGAATTTCATTTAAAGTTTTAACTTCCGCACACTTAGGTAGAGGGATGATACGGGCTGTTTTTAGTAGAGCAGGTACATGGCCAGTAACCAATGATTGATTAATTAATGAAAGTATCACATCGCACATGGGAGGACACTGCACAAAATAGTCAACCATTTTGTTGCATATGCCAGTGGCGTCTTCAGTTTTACTGTCCTTATGCTTCATCTTGCTCCACGCCTTGGTCAAATCAAATTTTGAAATTGGTTGGATTTTAAAAAGTGAATCGATATCAGTAACGTTATTACTCAAGCTGAAAGTTTTATTCGTAGAAGAGATTGAAGCAAAATGATCATTTATTTGATCTGCAGTGAAAGGAATTTCGGAATTATTTCTTTGGTTTCTAACATTGTTAATTACTGGCCAGAAGCCATTTTTATCTATTTTTATTGCAAACTCATTTTTTGTGTCCTCTTCTATTTTTAACTTTACTTCACTGTTGATGCTCTCCAGCTCCAGTAGTAAACTTGGATCATTTGATTTTAATTGTTTTTTATAAACTTTGTCCCTTCTTCTCATTAAACATTTAGTTTCACTACTGACGTATACTTTTTTCGGATAAAGTGTGATCTTTTTTCTCCTGATTGGAGCATGTGTATTAAATGTATTCAGTAGTAATTTGGTAAAATTGGAAAAATTTAGATCTATTGACTCTGTAACTAAAAATGACTGAGCACTCTCACATAAATCAGAAGCTAACTTTGCTAGGTGAATCTTTTCAAATTCCCTGTATTCGATTACTTTTTGCGTCAGCTCTATTCGATCGAATTTTAACTCAACTTGCACTGCGTGATGATCCGAGATATGGGGGTTAAAAACCAAAGGTTTGTCATATTGTTGGAAATTTGTAAAGATGAGATCAAGTCGTGCGTTTCCCCTTGTATTTTCTTGAATGATTTGACTCATTTTAAATTTGTCACAAATTCGCTCAAGTTGGGAATAACTTCCGGTGTCTGGTAGATTGAAGTCCCCGCACATCACAATTGGAAGATTTATAGAATATAGCTCCTCCAGTACTGTTTTGATTTCTTTAATGTCCGCTTTTATAGTGCTTTTAAGGTTGTTGGGTGGTCTGTAAATGGAGACAATTAAAACGGATTTCAGATTGTTTAACTTGATTTTAGCAACACAGATGTCCGTATTAAAATTGCTATTATCAGGTAAGCATTTTAGCTTGAAGTGACTACATTGTAAGTGTGATTTGGCCAAGATAGCAACTCCTCCGCCAGACTTTTTGAGGTGAAATTCACTGCGATCTTTTCTGCAAATAGTAAAGTTATTGAGCAATGGTAGAGATTTATCACAATTGAGGAAAGTTTCAGACACACACAAGACAT
Organism: Lepidocyrtus cyaneus; assembly: GCA_034696785.1. NCBI lineage: Eukaryota > Metazoa > Arthropoda > Collembola > Entomobryomorpha > Entomobryidae > Lepidocyrtus > Lepidocyrtus cyaneus. Next base: position 2,878 of record JAQIWX010000841.1, on the reverse strand, counting down.
CAATATCAAAGTTATTTATGTATGATTTTATCACTGATTGTTTGTTGAATATAGAGCGTACATTCAGAGCATTCACGGTGATTTTCTTACATTTTGAGGAAGTATGATTCTTTTTCAGGCTGCAGAGTCAACTATCCATATCATTTCCATCACTGTTTGACTCTGTTTCTGTTGTTTTCTGCTTCTTTGATTCATCAGTTTCACTTTCCTGCGTTGCGTTTTTACGCTTTTCCTTCCTTGTGTGTTGCTGGGATTTTGTTTCGTCAGGTCTAACTGATATGGCTTTGTATTCTTCAACTCCCTTCAGCTTCTTGCAGTTGGAAAGAGCAGCGTATACATCATTATTGCAGTTAAGCTGAATACGGAGTGGTCGTGTTTTACCCAAGCGTTCTTTTCCAACACGGAGCAGCCGGAGTTTAGTGTTGTGGGAAGGAAGTATAATGTTCATCAGTTTTGTGAGCAAGGATAACGCACAGTCATCTTCCGGTATACCCATAACGATAAGATTATTCATCCGTGCAAGGCGATCTGCCTTTTCTTGAAAGTCACAGTTCTGTTTGGCTAGCTGTTTTAGTTTGCCATCTATCTCATTTATTTGTTCGTCTTGCTTCTTATCCTTGTCAGACAGTAGCTTGCATTGAGTTTCTATGCTCTGCATACGTTGACTCATCTGGCTTTGCTGTTGCTGGAGTATTTTTATGTCGGTACACACCTCATCTTTGAAGCTTTTGAGAAAACTCATAACTTCAAAGTGTCTCGTGTCTTCCATAGTGGAGCTACTGTTGGTGACGCTTTCTGTATTGAGGGTGTATTCTGTATTAAAAAGTTTCAAATTTTTCGCTTAAATTACAAATTCCGTTTTTATTATCTCATCAGCAGGGTTTCATATATAGTTGAAACAGCTAATGCTCAAATATAAATATTATCATGTTGAAGAAGAAAAAAACATTTTATACATGAGAGAGAGTGAGGAGCTATTTATTAATTAAATTAACATTGTGACATAATTTATCATCACGATTTTTTTTAAGAACTTTAAAGGTATGTATCAGCTTTCCCTGAAAAGAAAGGAAAAAGAAAGTTTTTTTCTCAAATAAAACAAATTTCAATGCCAATGTGTGAATGACCCTATTTTAAGCCAAATCACAGTTTGCAGATTTCAACATTGCAAATAATTCAAAGTTAACAAAAAATTATACAAACTGTCAGCTCCTATACAATCTGGAAACTACACGTTTATTACGTTATGCAAGTGTTTCTATTTAAATATTCGAAGCAGTGTTTCCCATCTTTTGGTTGAAGTTAAACTAGATAAAAACAATGAATAAATAATGATTTTCCCGAATGTAAAAAAAAACAAAAAAAACTCCGGTTCAGTTTTGTCCTTTTTTATTTTTTGAGCAGCTGTTCTTCTCGTTCTCAATATACGCACTCATTCATCATTTCATCGATTCCACTTTCTCCAGAGTTGATTTCACTTTCCCTCCTCATTCCCTCACCACTACTTCTTCTGAAGAGTTCAAGGAACCCCTTCTCATTATTTCTCCCATTTTAGTCGAATCCTTCAAACTCCCTCAACAACTTCCTGACATCCCCTTTAGTTCCAAAGACTCCTTCTTGAAGCATGTCCCAAGGCAAAATGAATTTCAAATTGGAGGAGGTATTTCGGTATTTTTATCTTCTTTGACTCAGAGTGAAAGTGAAGGAGCACCAACATCATCAGGAGACTTGGCTTTCTCCATCTGAACAAGACTTCTCCGAAAGACCGACTAGACAACATAGGCGTAAATAGTGCTACACACGTTTAACTTTACTCCTGCGTTTCCCCTGAAAGGATCCATCTTGTCTCTTGAGTTGACTGACTGACTACCCAATGCGGTCCGAGACTCCACTAATAGATTTCACTGCCAGGAGGCCAGGATCTCCCAGAATTGAAAATGGACGGAATTCTTGAGTGATGTGTTGTAGGGTACCAATATTTTCCGATACACAACTTTATTTAGAGAGAAAGTAAGGTCTGGGAAAAACTAAACTAAATTGTTGACGTCTTCTTTTTCCTTCCCAGAGAAAGGATCCAGATTACGCAGTAAATCATCAATCTGAATGGACATGTGAGCCTGCATAATATTTATTTTTTACTTTCTCCTTCCACAGTAGACCCCAAAGAGGGAAAATTAATGCAACAACCGATGTGTGTATGTCGTATTGATACGTTCATTCAACTCGAAAGTGTTCCAAATTATTCGAAAAATTACTTGCAGTTAATTTATCTGATTATTTCTTTTCTACGTGTTCTCTGGATAAACATATTTGAGAGTTTATTTTTTTTGAAATACGTTTCACGGATAGCAATCCAGTTTAATTAAATTTTACAAAAACAAATTTGCAATGAATTGCAATCTGCTCTTGACAATTACAATTTGAACATACCTAACTATAATAACGATGTTAAACCTCCAAATGTTTTGCATAATTTATTTAAACTTAATGAATTCATTAATCTGAAGAACGCATCTCACCTCCTCATTTACCCTTCTTATTCCATAAATTAGGGACTGTTTAAACAATACCACCGATTTTTTTTTGATTTTATTGAGCGCACAGTCAAAGTACCTATGTAGATAATACATCTGTTCTTGCTGAAATGGTCGAATGTTTGAAAAAAAGGTATGTTCATGTATGAAGCAATCTAAAATAAATAAATCCGTAAAATGACCCAATTAACTGAAGAAAAAAAATAGTAAAGTAGAAAGCAAAGTTGGTGAAAAACATGAACATTATGATATGTATTGATGATGATGATTATAGCCACCAAATAGCAATAAAAGCATAGAAAACTAATTTGCGTGATAGATAGTTGGTAGCGGGCTCAGTTTAA